>JAJAGP010001730.1:0-70340 GCA_025084515.1 Ancistrus triradiatus
ACTATGTTTAATAGTGAAAGTAAGTGCATTTTGACATGCACAATGTGTTTGAGAACTTGCAGGACTGAGATAAAACAGCTGTGTGGCCATAAGAAAGCCATTTGTTAATTAGGTTAATCAAAAAAGAAATACATCAGTTTTCTAGGGGGAATAAAGGTTGGATCGGAAAATGTCGTGTGATCTGATGAGTTCAGACTTTCCCTATTATGGATAGCATCTATGTGTAGTCAGTGCTTGATCTGGGCTTGGTTCAGTTGGTCAGATTTAGGCTGAACAGCATTGTGGCATTAAACTGAAGTCGGCCGAGAAGCTGAATGTACTGAATAACCAGATTATGAAATATATGTCCATATTCTAACATGACAATGCCAAGATTCAGCATGCTCATATTGTGAAAAAGTGGTTTTCAGAACATGAGGAATCATTTTGACACATGAATTGGCCACCAGAGTCTTGACCTTAACTGAAATTCTTTTGGATGGGCTTGAGAAGACTTAGTTCAACTCTCCTGTCATCAATACAACACAGGTTACATTTTGGACAGAAATACATTTTGTTAATTTTGCCTAGGGTTGTTGAAACAATGCCTCGGCGAATGTATGCTGTAATCAAAGTTAAAGGAGGTCCAACAAAATATGTGTGAGTTTTTTGGTCATTCAGCGTATTTCCGTTGCATACTTGGAGAATTCTATGAATACAGTAGGCTGTTAATTATTTTAACTTAGAAAGTCAAGAAAATGCGTAAATTCTGACCTATAAGACCTGTATTGGTACATTAGGAGCTTTGGACAAAGTATAGAGTATCAGTACTTAATAAAGTGACAGAGAATAAAGAGTGTATGTTTTTGTGGTATCGTTATGTGAATGGTGTTGCCATTAATCTTTATGGATAATAAGTATGTTTAGTTTATATCTGGAGAATTGGCTAATTAAAGTATTTATTTACTAAAAATCTCAGCACACCTGATTTTCCTGTACATTCAGCAGCGGCAGACACAAAGTACAGATACCAGTAGTAAATATTTCTCCCGTATGACCACAGTGCCTCTGTTTAGTTCTCCACTTGAGTTAAAGTACAAAAAGATTTGCTTTTAAGTGGATATAAGTCATCATTATCATCATTTTCCTGGCGGATGCAGGGTCCACCCACTGCTATTCGATGCGACCGAGAATACTCCAGCCAGAGACCACACTCAAACCAGGCCAGTTTAGTGTAATCAATTAACCTAACTTGCATGTCTTTGGACTGTGGGAGGAAACCGGAGTGCCCGGAGTAAACCCACGCAGACATGGGGAAGACATGTAGACTCCACACAGAAAGGACCCAGGCCGCTCCACCCTGGGATTGAACCCAGGACCTTCTTGCTGTGAGGCGGCGATGCTACCCATATAAGTATTATAAGTAAATTAACTGTCACATAGTGTGGTTATATTTACAGTACTTGTTTTCCATTGTTCCTTCTACACTACCCATGTTAAATGACTAGAGTTGTCAGAAATAATAAACACTTTCAATTATGGCATGAAAAATAAAAAAAAGGCAAACTTCCTTTATGATTGTCATAAACCATATTTTGCTTGACTACTTTAAACTATAGATAGGCAGACAGGTTTTTGAAAATGAATGTTGCACAACAATAAGTACATAATATTTGGGTGGGATGAAGACAGCGACAAAGGAGTGCTATTTCATAAAAATGTAGGTCGAGTCAGCTTGTATGCAGTCATCAAATCAGCAAAGTCAATTTCAGCTGTTCTTTAATTGGTATGTTCCAGAAGGAAAGCACATTGTGTTCTATCCACCATTTAGACTTTTTCTCTCTATTCAAATGTACGGATAACTAACTACAGATAATTGTAGTGGGTTGGAAGTAAAATGTGTCACATAACAGAATTATACTAGTAAAGTACAAATACATTAAGTGAGTAATGTTCATTGTTACTGTATATACAGTGCCTTGCAAAAGTATTCGGCCCCTTTGAACTTTTCAACCTTTTGCCACATTTCAGGCTTCAAACATAAAGATATGAAACTGTAATTTTTTGTGAAGAATCAACAACAAGTGGGACACAATCGTGAAGTGGAACAAAATTTATTGGATATTTAAAACTTTTTTTTTTAATTAAAAACTTAAAAGTAGGGTGTGCAAAATTATTCGGCCCCCTTTTACTTTCATGCAGCAACTCACTCCCATAATTCATGAGAATCTCTGATGATCCCATGTTACCTAAATGACTGATGATGATAAATAGAATCCACCTGTGTGTAATCAAGTCTCCGTATAAATGCACATGCTCTGTGATAGTCTCAGAGTTCTGTTTAAAGTGCAGAGAGCATCATGAAGACCAAGGAACACACCAGGCAGGTCCGAGATACTGTTGTGGAGAAGTTTAAAGTCGGATTTGGACACAAAAAGATTTCCCAAGCTTTAAACATCTCAAGGCGCACTGTGCAAGCGATGATATTGAAATGGAAGGAGTATCAGACCACTGCAAATCTACCAAGACCCGGCCGTCCCTCTAAACATTCAGCTCAAACAAGGAGAAGACTGATCAGAGATGCAGCCAAGAGGCCCATGATCACTCTGGATGAACTGCAGAGATCTACAGCTGAGGTGGGAGACTCTGTCCATAGGACAACAATCAGTCGTACACTGCACAAATCTGGCCTTTATGGAAGAGTGGCAAGAAGAAAGCCATTTCTCAAAGATATCCATAAAAAGTTTGGCCCCAAGCCACCTGGGAGACCTCACCAAAATGTGGAAGAAATGCTCTGGTCAGAGCACTTTTTGGCCACAATGCAAACGTTATGTTTGGCGTAAAAGCACAACAGCTCATCACCCCTGAACACACCATCCCAACGGTCAACATGGTGGTGTCAGCATCATGGTTTGGGCCTGGGTCTTTTCTTCAAGCAGGGACAGGAAAAGATGGGTTAAAATTGATGTGGAAGATGGATGGAGCCAAATACAGGACCATTCTGGAAGAAAACCTGTTGGGAGTCTGCAAAAGACCTGAGACTGGGACGGAGATTTATCTTCCAACAAGACAATGATCCAAAACATAAAGCAAAATCTACAATGGAGTGGTTCACAAATAAACGTATCCAGGTGTTAGAATGGCCAAGTCAAAGTCCAGACCTGAATCTAATCGAGAATCTGTGGAAAGAGCTGGAAACTGCTGTTCAGAAACGTTCTCCATCCAACCTCACTGAGCTCCAGCTGTTTTGCAAGGTAGAATGGGCAAAAATTTCATTCTCTCGATGTGTAAAACTGATAGAGACATACCCCAAGCGACTTGCAGCTGTAATCGCAGCAAAAGGTGGTGCTACAAAGTATTAACGCAAGGGGGCCGAATAATTTAGCACGCCCAACTTTTCAGTTTTTTATTTCTAAAAAAAGTTTTAAATATCCAATAACTTTTGTTCCACTTCACGATTGTGTCCCACTTGATGTTGATTCTTCACAAAAAATTACAATTTCATATCTTTATGTTTAAAGCCTGAAATGTGGCAAAAGGTTGAAAAGTTCAAGGGGGCCGAATACTTTTGCAAGGCGCTGTAACTGATACTTGAAACCTTGATTGTTCTTAATTAAATATTTATTGACATGACCACTGGCTCTACATGACGTTTGTGTTTGCTCTGCTCCAGTATCTTTAGGGTGTTTTCAGCAGACAGGAAGCGGGTTGAGAACGCTCTGGAGATCTGCGGTCTTCCGTCTGGGAGAGTAAGCTATGCTTTTTATCAGACCCTGCTGTCATAGTTTGCATGCTGGCATTGAAACAATGTAATGACGTAATTACACAGATCAGCTTCATTTCTGTGGCGAGATTGTCATTAGCAATTAGGGTTGCAAACTACATGCAATAATGAATACCACGGATGTAATTTTGAATCCATGTGGGATATTTTAAAACTCTTTTTACAGCTCTGAATTACAGTCCCATTGGGATCCTGTCTCAGAGATGAATGAATGTTTGTAAATAACAAACATGCCCAATGTCAGGATTACTACTGGGACAGGATTTTAAAAATGAAAAAAAATAAAACAAGCTAGGACATTTTGTCCACTGGGATGTAGGCGTGCATGCCATGGTAACAACATGGCATATATTTGAACATATTTATCTATTATTCAATGACACAGCATGCTGTCATTCACAAACTAGAACTGCTCTGTCTGTAATGACATAATTAGCAGGACAGTTTTATATTGTGTACTGCTGTGTTAGGGGTCAACTGGGATTATTTGCTGTTGTTGTTGCTGTTGCAATGTGCTGTTAATTACAGTGTAGTGTCAGCAGTACTAATACCAGTGCTGTCTTTAATGGTGTTTTATGTGTCGGGCTGTGTCGGGCTGTGTCGGGCTGTGTCGGGCTGTGTCGGGCTGTGTCGGGCTGTGTCGGGCTGTGTCGGGCTGTGTCGGGCTGTGTCGGGCTGACCAAAAGCAAGATCTGAAATGTTTTGCAAAAAAACTGCTTTTTTAAATAGAAACTGCAACTTTTTTTGGAAAAACCAAAAGAGTCAGAAGATCTTCATTAGGTTACCAAGCTTAGGGTTGGGGTAAGTGTAGCATTACTTGGGTACAGTAATCATTATGTCAGTGGAAAGTGCCAACAAGGATAGTGAGACAAACATGGGAGAGAGAGACAGTAAGAAAACGAGAGAGAGTGCATGTACCTTTCCCTCATTTACTTTTATTAAACCCTGCATAGCTGTATCACTTCTGGAATTGTATAGGATTTCAGTAACCCTAGAGATTGCAGACTGTTCAAAAGGACATGGTCAAATACCCACTTCCAAGCTTAAGAAAGCTGCATTAACGGACAACATGCAGTGACAAAACACTAATTTCACTCCATTATGCTTCCTGGACCCTTATGGTGCTTCAGTGATGTTCGAAAAACGAAATCTGGACTCTCAGCTTTTATTGACATTTACTGCATTTAGCAGGCTGCATGTACAGCCTTATCCAGAGAGATATCCAGTTGAACTGGGCAGTTGAGGTTTGCTCAGCTGATAGCTGCTCAGTGACAGCTTGAAAGACACAGGATTTAAACTCATAACCTTCTGTAGTAATTCTGGTTCCTAACCACCGAGCCACCACTGATTGCTGAAAGCTACACATTCATTATAAATAATAAATCAGCATTTTACATGCTGACATGCATCTGACTGCATCCCAAGTCTCATCCTGCTACACTAAACATATTTGAACATTACCTTTGGAGCCTTTATTATTTTAAATGCTGTCATTGTAGGTGTGATTGGAGACATTTTGCAGTGATGTGGAATAATAAACTTTACTGTGTATATACACATAGCTATCAGCCAATCACATGGCAACAACTCAATGCATTTAGCTATGTAGACATGGTCAAGACGACCTGCTGAAAATCAAAGCGAGCATCAGAATGGGGAGGAAAGACGGGGTGGTGGTAGACGGGGCTGATCTGAGTATTTCCGAAACTACTGATCTACTGAGATTTTCACACACAGTCAACTCTAGGGTTTACAGAGAATGGTCTGAAAAAGAGAAAATATCCAGTGAGCAGCAGTTCTCTGGGTGAAAATCACTTGATGTCAGAGGACAGAAGAGAATGGCAAGACTGATTCGAGCTGATAGAAAGGCAACAGTAACTCAAATAACCATTCGTTTCAACCAATTTATACAGAAGAGCATCTCTGAATGTACAACACATCAAATCTTGAAGCAGATGGGCTACAGCAGCAGAAGCCCACACCAGGTGCCACTCCTGTCAGCTAAGAACAGGCAACCGAGGCTATAATTCACACGGGCTCACCAAAACTGGACAAAGAAGATTGATGTGAACATTCAGATGTTAGGGTTAGACATGAACAACATGAAAGCATGGATCCATCCAGCTTTACATCAACAGTTTAGGCTGCTGCTGGTGGTGTAATGGGGTGGGGGAATATTTTCTTGGCCCTCTTTGGACCACTTAATATCATTTGAGCATCATTTAAATGCCACAGCCTACCTGAGTATTTATACAACAACAAAAAACTTTTTCTGATATATTTCTGTATTGATTTTGAATACACTCCTGAAGAACTGTTTGCCAATTTGTTTTTATGTGAATTCTGTTTTATCTGAATTTTCTTACTGTCCTTTTTTTTAAACTTTAATCTTGCTTTGCATGCTTTAAGCCCTTAATTAAAAACACTGCTTTTATTCTGAAACTATTATGCAACAATGAAATTATGTAATAACTAAAGTGCAACATTTACTGTATTTATCTGTATACTAATTTATCCTTAGTAATAAGATTAGTTAAATCAAGTAGCTGAAACCTGTTTAATAACATAAATGTAATCCATCAGTTAGAAATGATCACTGGCACTCGGATTTAATGAACAAGGACAGCAGCCAAAGTGGTGGTTGTTGTTAATAGGCCCCTCAGGAAGCCTTTTCAGGAACCCAGAACCTTTTTGGAAGGTCAGGAATTTTTTTCAAATTTCCACAGCAGGAAACCAAATTAATTTTAGTACCTGCGAAGCAGTTACAGGAAACGTTTTATTTCCTTCTGTGGAATAGGTACTTTTCTCTGGATCAGAAACTACTAGGTGGCAAGCTTTGAACATTTTCACCACCCGCTACCTAGCATGTTTACCGTAACACCCTCTGTTTATCTAAAACCTTATATAGTGTGGTATGCAAATTGGAAAATTTCAATGGTGCTTTTGTTTTACACCAGTAGTGAGTCAAAAACATTACAGGTCTGTATTTGCATTTAGTGGCATCGAGCTATGACAAATTAGGCTCAAAGCCTATAACTGAGTGCAGTTTCTGTCTGGTGCAGGCAATTAATACAATTGCATTTACAAATTTAAATACAATTAAAAATACAATTAAACTAATTGGAGCAAAAATGATAAAGAACAGCAAATTTCAGTAATAGTAAGTATAGTAGTAGTTAATTATAATAAAATAATAATATTCATTCATTCATTAATTCATTCATCTTTCATTCATACTCGCTTAGTCCAGTTCAGTGTCGCTGGGGACCAGGGTTTAACCGGGCACAAGTCAGGAATGAGCCCTAGACATGACAGTAGTCCTTCGCAGGGCGCACACACTCAAACTCAAGTACATTTGGACACTTTAGATACATCTATTGCCCTAACTCTTCTAATTTCTTCTAATATGGGAGGAAACTGGAGTACCTGGAGGAAATCCACACTGACAAAGGGAGAACGTGCAAACTCCACCTACACCTGGCCCAGAGTAAATGTGTTTGACTAGTGTTGAAGTAACCTTGCTCCTGTCATGAACAGCCATTGATGCTGATGCATAAATTGATGTTGGTGTTTAAATAGACAAACAAACAAACTGGAAAAGAGTAATTTACACTAATGAATACAACCACATGTGGACCATATTGGAAAAAGGATATTTCTTTAGATTTTTGATAGTTTATTATTAATAGTCGATGTACAGCGTGTTAAGCCCTTAAGGTGCTCAAGGTAACATTTTGATGCATTTTACGTGCATAATTGGGTTAAAAAATGTTATACAGCTCCTTCAGGCATGCATTATATTAATACTCTAATGAGCACATTTATTATTCTAATTAAACCTTGATGGGGTTCAATCATATGCTGGTTCTAGCTAGATAATTATGTTAGGGCTTCAAGACACTTAAAGTGCTTTGTGCGGAATAAAAATTTGGTCACCAAAAATACCATGCATGAGTTGAGAACTTGGTTAGTGTTATCATTTAAATAGCAGTATTCATGCATTGGTCTGCTTTCATGCGCTTGTAGCTAAGCATAAGCTATGCAGATCTGAAGAATGAAAGCCAGTCTTGACAAATCACAACCGCTAAAAGCTATAGGAGAGGTTAAATGTGAAAGGGTTATGTTTAATGCACTTACATTTAACCAGGGGGAATTTCAGTTTAACCAAAGTGGATTTCTATGAAACTTTTTTTGACGATGTGATGCAACTACATCTCAAAACAAATTTCTTATGTGCTCTAATTAGTTCTCGAATCAGCTTAATTTGTTTGCAAAATGGAGTGAGCCAAACGGTTTACAACACACTTCACCGTTTGATTTAATTTTATTTTTTTGGGAAATGATACATAAACATAGGCTTGTCTGTAATTCATTCTCATTTAAAACAATGCTAACAGATAATGAAGATAGAAGGGAATTAACATCTTAAAAAATGTTCACTTTCCTCTTGCAGTCCTTTTACTACTTGCCTTTTCAACTGACATTTTAAGTGATTATTTGTTAGAACAGGTGGCCTAAATAGATACATTACCTTTTTTGATTACTATATATGTATTGGCTGTGTTCTTATTGCACAATATTTAATCGTTATCAAATCACACACCTCTGGTTGATTAGATGTTTTAAAAGTGTTTTAAGGGCAGTATTGTGAGTCATTGGTAGACATATAAATAAATAAGATGAGTTTGGGCTGACTTTTGTATCTCTCTATTGAGCTGCTAATTGAAATATGTAGCTCTAACAAGTGTGGAATGTGACTTCTCCCTTCTTTCCAGTTGATGGTTTTTTGTCCTTTGCCTATTAGGTTTCACGGGTCAAAAACCACTATAGAAATAGCAGTTAGCACACCTAAGAACTCTTTTTTTGGTCTCCTCACAGCCAGAATACTTTATCCCCCTGGATCAGTTCACTTCAGATATATACAGAGTGTTTCTCAATCGCATCTGTCCCCGGGGAAGGACATCATCGATACCATCTTCTCCTGAAATGTAAGTCCCTCAGGCTTCATGTGTCCAGGTTTACGATCCATCAAAATGGCTTTGTCTGCCAATTGGGCGTTATGGTCAGCTGGGCGGGACAGAGATAGCCCGGGAAAGACACACATACATCAAGCAAAAATCTGAGCTGGCAAATTACTCCCATAAATCAAGTGGCTGGACGAGAATGTGTGATACATTTGTGTGCAAGCAATAAGCCATTTCTTGTACTTTAATTTGATCGGTGTTACAATATAATTTCTGGGAAAGTACAAATACATAGCAAATAGTGTTGTCATTAATTTTGAATAACTGACTGAAATAATTGTTATTGTGTTAATCGTTGTACTGTAAAATGTCCAAGTAGTATGACCCATATTAGGCCTTTGTGCCCTAATGTGTGTGTGTGTGTGTATGTTGTGTATATATATATATATATATTATACGATATATGTGGTGTATATATATAATATTTTCAAAATAAGATGAGAACATATAAACGTATTGACAAGAAAAAGTACTCCGTCAAGAAGGACTTATTATGTGTATGTATGTGTGGATGTAGGGATGTTTTATTGTTAGATGTTACAAATGTTTGAAGAAAGTTATTGGGGAGGAAGGGAGGGAAACCTGTACAACTGAAAGGAGTGATCTAGGGTCCCTGTAGCCTGGATGTTACCTGAAGCCATGGATACGGAGAGATACGATTGAGGAATTGGAGGCATACAGTTCGCGTATGGTATCCGTAGCATATTCACACACAGGCCTGTAGATCCTAATCCATCACAATAGCAGTTGGTGGCAGTGGTTCTCCACAGCAAAGGCAGGATTGAAGCGTTCACAAGAGCCTCCATAATCCAACTGAACACTCATCAGTCTCAAAACAGAACCTGGAAGTTGTCGATAAAAAACAATACGGTTACAGTCTGTAGCGGGTCCAGGTTCTTTCTTTCACAACCCACTAAAACGATGGTTGACTAGCTGTCCAAATGACAACACACGTAATGTGTGCCATTGACAACGAATTCCTTATGCTAAGAGACTGGAATTTATTCTGGCAGAGACAGTGGTGTGTGGTGCCACCTGGTGTCTTGCTAGGGGACAATGAAAATGTGGGAGCTGCTCGTGCTTGTTGATGGATCATGCCTTCACAGAATCACTGCTCCCAACACCTCCTAACAGCTAAGTCAGAACGGCCTAGATGCTGGGCAAGTCATCAAAATGACCATCCTGCTTCTCTCATTCCAATGATGCCTCCCCTCTCAAAGTTTGTCAACTGGGCAAAATGTCTTCGAGTGCTTCATAGAGGCATGTCTAACAGTCAATGATCTCTCACCAAGAGGTAGACTACCCAAAATTAGCCTCTGAGAGCCTTTTTATAGGGCAGCGGGGGAAGCACTTTTACGTCCTCTTGTGGCAAGATTTGGTGTGTAATCAGACAACACCTGTAATCATTTGCATGTCTGAGACATATCTGCATGCCGAGTTTTGCAGCAATCTGACATTTCTTTGAGTTGCTGAAGGCACCTGGTAATTATGGTACGCTATGGCTACTTTTTACTTCTGATCTTGCTCTTTTTTTTCCTCATCTCTCTGTAGTGGCGCTAAAAGCAGACCGTACCTCACAGTAGAGCAGATGACCGACTTCATCAACAACAAGCAGCGAGACCCACGGCTGAACGAGATCTTGTACCCTCCTCTGAAGCCTGAACAAGTTCAGGCATTGGTGGAGAAATATGAACCAGACACTATGCTCTCTCAAAGAGGTTAGTGAAAACAACTTCCGGCATGGTGACTCTTAGTACCCATGTCATGAGTGAATAGATGTAGTTGTGCGGAAGGTGAAATCAAATGTTTTGTAGCGCACACGTTTCCTGAAGGGTTGTAAACATGATGGGGTCATTGCCGTAGTAACAGCCCAGTAGGATAGAGGAATGCAATGTTTGTTTTAGCGATGATTTACAGTAACATACCGTTCATACCGTTGCAAATGGGGGTTAGAGACTTCCTTCCAATTATGTTTAGTAACTGATGGCAACCTGCATCATACATTCACGTTTGCTTTTGCATTTTCATGTCAATTGACTGTCTATTACTGTATGTACGTAATGCTATCCTAACCTCAATATCCAAAATAACTATTATGGGTCATTTACTTTATTTTACTGTGAAATGTTTATTCATTCACCTTTAGTTAGCACTTTATGCTAGCCAGAACATCACAGGGCATCACACACCCATGCCTTCACCACTAGGGGCAATTTGTAAAAGCCTCTGGCATGCCTTTAGGGAGATGGGAGGTAACTGAAGTATTCAGACGGCTACTACTAGGTTTAAACTGAGATTCTTGGAGCTATATAATCACTTCACTAACATTTAGGCAGTGCAGTGGCATGCATTTTTAGGCATTATTTGCTTTGTCAATTGTCAGCATCATGACTTTACAAAATTGCTGACTGCAGTCTTGAAACAGTTTCTGGTTCATACACCATATAGTGATCTGTAGCAAGTCACTTATCACCCGAGCAGTTTAAATCTGCAACATTGTGAATGCCATTCCTGTCTGCAAAATTTGTTGTGCCTGAGGTTGTGACTTTTCCACACACTCTTCAAAGTGAAAAGCGCTTCTCTGAATTTCCCATGTGCATGCACCACTCACACTGATGAGAATAAGAGCTTCAGATCTGCTGTCGTCGTAGTATACAGTAGCTAGAGACACTGCCAGCGACTAATTTCAAAGCTGTAGCTACTGCTGCAACAACACAAATGCAGTAGGAACATGACTGGTAAGAGAAGCAGCAACATTTGATAGATGTGTGTTTAAGCTGCTGTTTACCACCAAGCACTTAATTAGGAACACCTTTACACCTATACATTTATGTAATTGTTTAATCAGCTAATCATGTGCCACCAGTGTACTGTCTAAAAACATGCAGATATGGGCCAGGGGTTGGCACAGTGACTCGGTGGATAGCACTGTCGCCTCACAGCGAAAAGATCCTGTGTTCAATCCCCAGGTGGAATGGTCTGGGTCCTTACTGTGTGGAGTCTGGATGTCCCCCCATGTCCGCGTGGGTTTACTCTGGCGACTCTGGTTTCCTCCCACAGTCCAAAGATGTGTTAGGTTAACTGGTCTCTCTAAAGTGCCCCTTGTGTGTATGAGTGTGTGAGCGTATGTGCCCTAATGCGCCGTGCCAACAGAATGAGTCTATGGATCCCACCTGCCTTGTGTCAACAGTTCCGACTGGTTGATGTGAAACCAGTGTGGATATACTTTAATATCAGTGAGTCATCACTTGAATGCCACAGTCTATCTGAGTAGTGTTGCTGACCATGTGCATCCACAATTTCCATATCTTCTGATGGCTACTTCCAGCTTTGTAATGCATCAGACCACAAACCAAAAGTCATCTCAAACTGGTTTCATGAACATGGCAATTGTTCAGTCTTCTTCAGTGGTCACCAGGCCTGAATTCAGTAGAACACCTCAGGAATGTGGAAGAATGGGAGGCTTGCAGAATGAACGTTTACTGAAATCTTCAGTAATCATGTCACCGTGGAGCAGAATGTTTTCAACATCTTTGAGAATCCATGCCACAAAGAACTAGGGATGGGTATTGGAAAGGACTTCACAATACGATACACATCACGATACGATTAGATCATGATACATTGTGATATTATGCATATTGCGATAGATATTCCACATAGTTCACTGAAAATATAATACATCATTAATACATCTTAATACATCACACCCCTTTGATAATTCAGCGGACAAATTGATTAAAACACTGTATTGCGACATCTCCGGTAGTGGAGATTGCAGTTTATACCCCATTTAAGATTTTCTTCTATCAAAAAAATTTTGTATCGATTTTCAGTACAGCCCTACAAAGATTTCAGACTGTTTTGAAAGCAAAGGGCTGCTCTACCAGTAATAGTATAGTGTTCCTAATACTGATAATGTGCATTGCAGTAAAAAGAACATGGCAATCAATGTTGGTGTTGTGGTGGGACGCCACAAAAAATTCAATATATGGGAAACACTGGATATGGTTTATGGATATCATTGGTAATAGACCTATGAAGAAAGACCATCTCAGGTAATTCCATTTCCTCTTTAGAACTTCCTCTATTCCTTAACCAATAACTATAATCTCTGACATTTTATGGTTATTTCTTCAATCCTCTAACTCTAACCCCAGAGCAACCCTCTCAGTGTGATCTCTCGCAAGGCTGGAAAGCTGAGGCCCTGCTGAGATGAAAGTCCATCTCTGTTCCTCATTAGAGAGATCACATTCATATGTCAGAGGAAAAATTGCTGTTAATTAGACTTTGGAAGCCTTCCGAGGGCACGGCTGGATTAATTAGTATAAAGTGGCCAGTGGGACTAAGATCTTCCATAGACTGGGGCTTTACCTGAAGGAACTGGAGGCAGTGAGAACAAGTTGGCGTAGTTATCAGTACTTACTTTTCAGGAGACATGTAAATGTTCACCAAGCCTTGGCCATCACTGACCATCATGCTTATTGGTTAAGTTGGTCTAGGTTGGTCTAACAGTTAATTTGGAAAAATGAAATAACAAACAATGCACATTGTCAGTTTCAAATCGCAGATAAATAATCTAATTGCATTGCAGACTTCAGGCAGGTCAGGGCTCTAGAGTGTGAGCATTTTGCGAGCCTTTGCACTGTCGTTTTGAAGAAATGCAAAAGGAAATAGACCACTGTTTTTACCCAATATTTAAAAATTAACAAATATTCTAAATACAGGAAAGGCTAATGCCACTATTACTGAATAATTAAAGTTTTATAAATTAAAAGTACATTTACATAACATTATACATATTAAACACCTGTGACACAGAGCAACAGATGTATTAAAAGATGCAATAATTTTATTTTTAAGTCTTCTGCATAATCATGTAATAAAATTTTATACAGACAAGATTTCGACTATTTTTAAATAATAAGCAATTAATTTCAGTTATTTAAAAAAAAAATTGTAATTGTTTTACACATTTAAATACAAGTATGTGCCATTTAACGATTATGTTCTGAGAAACAGGTCATTGGCCGAAATGGATGTTGGATATGACCATAGTCGCATAGCCTTTTTATGCTACTGTAATTTAAATATAAAGGGTATGTTTTGAAGAAAATTGCATGCAAATGATATGCAAATGCATCAGAGATACAGCTGAAAGCAAGAGTAACTGATGAGTGAATGACATGACTGAAGCCAAAAATGCATTGGTAGACAGTATTACAAAAACCATGGAATGATGGAATGCAGCAGAAGATCCACAGAGACTCAGAGAGTGAATATGAACCAGTTTACATAGTTATACTGTAGAATAGAGAGAATATAAGGTAGTGGGGAGACAAACAAAGGAGTACTACTTACAATAGGACAGGCACATACACTTGCAAACATAATTTACAGCTTGTTATAAATAAGAAACAGAAAGCCATAAACAAACTCGAGTACCTTGCACGAAAAGTCTCTAAACACAGCAACCAATTTAGAACAGTCTCTAATCCCAACATAAGATAACGAGTAAGTGAGCTCACAACCGGTAAGGTAGTTAATTGCACACAAACACAGATGACTTCTGCTCTTAAACTCCTGACTCTGCATGTGGATCTGCAGTAATGATTGGCTCCTTGCCGATCAGAGCCCTTTTAGTCACCTTTGGTTACTATGGAGATGGCCATGGAGCCACCTTTTAATGAAGCCCTAAAGAGTGGCATGCTGGAACGTTGAGGTGACCATGTTGATTGGCTCTTTACAGCCCTGACAAAGTCAAGAAACTGTTACTACTACAGAGATTTTTATTTCCTATTATAATTTATTGTAATTGTTAAGACCTCGGTCATTGAAGCGAAAGCACATTGATTGGATGGTTGTTAAACGGTGCTCATCTGTAACTGAGTGTGTTTTTATTTGTTTTGTTTTTTTCAGAAACTGTGCCCTCATTGCTACCTTTGTTAACCATTCCAGATACTTGACATGTACAAAGATCAACGTAGGATAGTTTATTCTCTGTGCTCTGACAGAAGAGCAACATTTGAGTTTTATAGTTCTGTGCGTTGCTGAACAACATTTTTATTTTTGCACAGTCTGGAGGAATAAAGGATAAAGAGAAATGAGGAAAAAAGTTAATACATTTGTTGTAGATCTTTCTGTTTTCTGTTGTTTCAAATTTCAAATCTCTCTAGTTCGAGCCTGACCCTGGACTCTACCTGTGTGGAGTCTGCATGTCCTTCCCGTTTCTGCGTGAGTCTACTTCGGGTACTTCGGTTTCCTCCCACAGTCCAGAGACATGTGCGCTAGGTTAATCGGTGCTTCCAAAGTGCCTCAAGTGTGTTTGTGTATTTGTGAGTGAAGGTGCCTTTTGATGGATTGGCACGCTGTCTGGGGTTGTTCCTGCCTTGCACCATTTGCCGCCGGCTAGTCACTGGCTTTTCGGCAACCCTGACCAGGATTAAACAGATAAGAAAATGAATGAATGAATTTCAAATCCAGAACACCAGTGCTCCTTTGGTAAAAAGCTTATCATAGAGGACAGTTGGAGGCATGTAATTCCTTACGCAGATAAACATTAGACAGACAGAGTTTTGACAGACAGTTAAGGCATGTAGATTTTGGACATGCAGAGTCCAGGCAGGCAGACCACAGGAGAACAATTATGCCCAGATTCTGGTAAGTTTATTTTCATTTACTTTGAGGTTTTGGATACATTTAAGAAAAGAAATAAAAAGGTCTGAAACATCAGTTCAAATAATTCAATCATCAGTTCTTTAAATGATCAGTTCATTCAACTATTCAATGTATTTTGATAGATATAAGATCCGTCACTTATTTGTGAATCCCTACACGCTCCATTAGAAAGTTTCTCAATTACTTTAGAAGTAAACAGTTTCTATTATATTACAGGGCAGATCTCTGTGGAGGGGTTTGCAAGGTATCTGTGTGGAGAGGAAAACAGCATCATCCCTCTTGAGAAGTTGGACCAGAGTGAAGACATGACACTCCCTTTGTCCCACTACTTCATTAACTCGTCTCACAACACGTACCTCACTGGTCAGTGAACCAAACTTCTTCAGCAATGTGTTGGTCATTTAACTTGTCTCTCAAGTTTACCCAATATTCAATAATCACTTTATTTCACATTTATTATGCCTGCCAGCCATTCCTTTACCTTACTTCACATATACTGTGCTGTTAAAAAGGATGAGAACCAGTTGGATTCCTCTGACAATACACCTACTAATTATTTAGGATTTTATAGAATGCGTTGTAGGAGGGTTCCAACGGAAATATTTATTATATTCATCCTAGCAATATAATAGATGCATAGGTATAATATTTATTATCTACCCTATCTAAATGTTTGCATGAGACTGTTAGTGTACAGTGGTGTTTGAAAGTTTGTGAACTCTTTAGAATTGTCTATATTTCTTCCCACAGTCCTAAAAGTTCATAAAGAGAACCAACTTAAACAAAGGAAACAAACATGATCCAATATTACATATATGTGAGTGGCAAAAGTACAGTATGTGAATCCCTCAGATTAGCAGTTAATATGAAAGTAAAATTAGTCAGGTGTGTTCAGTTAACAGGATGAATAATCAGGTGTGAGTGTTCCGTCAAAGTCTGATCTTCACAACACTTCTGTGAAAGGACCTCAAAGAGTTGTTGATGCTTATCATACTGGAAAAGGTTACAAAGGAACCCAGGGTAGCGTCTAAGTAAAGACCTCACTCACGTTGGCTAATGTTAAGTCACGATATCACTGAACAACACTGGTGTACATGGCAGGGTTGCAAGGAGAAAGCCATTACTCTCCAAAAAGAACATTTCTGCTCGTCCGCAGTTTTCTAAATATCACATGAACAAACAAGAAGGCTGTTGAACGAGACCAAAATAGACATTTTTTGTTTAAATGAGAAATGCTACATCTGGAGAAATGAAAACACTGCATTCCAGCATAAGAACTTCATCCCATCTTTGAAATATGGTGGTGATAGTATCATGGTTTGGACTTGTTTTGCTGCATCTGGGCCATCTGTGACATCTGTCCATGAATCTCAAGAGAATTTGGATCATGTAGTACAAAAGAATTGTTAAACAAGAATAAAGTTAATGTTTTGGGTTGGACAAAAAAGATGAGTCCTGATCTTAATCCAGTAGGAATGTTGTAGAAGAACTTGAAGTGATCCTGGGTTCTTGTAAAGAAACTCGCCATCATCCTGGAAATGAAGATGTTCTATATGGAGGAATGGGCAAAAATGTTTCCAAGTGCAGGACTGATCAATAGTTACTGGAAATATTTAGTTGCAGTTATTGCTACACAAGGGGGTCACACCAGATATTGAAAGATTTCAATTGTTTAATGAATATGACCATGTACAGTATAATATTATATGATAATAATATAATATTTTGTCTCCTTTGTTTAATTTGCCTCTCCTTATGTACTTTTAAGATTGTATGAAAATCGGATTTTTTTTAAATGTCAAAAATAGCTTAAATACTTTCAAGCACCAATGTACCTTGGGCTAGGAAACTGACTGAATTGGTTCCAGATATGACTGGGATTTTATATATACAGTGGGGGCCAAATGTCTGGGTCGACTAGTGAAAATTCTTCTATTTTGCAGCTTTCTAAAATTTACTACAATATCACTCATGACAAATGATTTAATGAAAGTAACCATTTGAGTGGATAATTGGCTTTTTCTGTTGTCAGTCACCCCTGTAAATGCTCGACATGTTTAAGTCAAATGACTGACCAAAATCTTTTTTGGTCTTCAAGTAGTTGCAGCAAGCTTAGAGGTGTGTTTGGGTAATTATCCTGCTGCAGTATAAATCTTTCTCCACATACTGTACATCAAAACAAGCATTTTCACTAGTGGTGTCAGATATTAGTTTCTCTCTGTACGCATGATTTTCTGCCAAAATTTATTTATTTATTTTTTTCATAATGTAACTAAGTAAAATGATGTAATAGATAAACAAAAACATTATGTGGTTGCTCAAGTGGACTCTTAAACTTCCTCTAATTGCTCTAATGAGCTTGTTCCATTTGAGGCAAAAGACATCAGCTTGAAACATATTAACAGTGAAATATAAGATAAGGCATTTCTGGAAGTCCAGACTGGAAATAAAGGAAAATGTATTTGCCGAAAATGCTAAAAGGGTTTTTCCTGAAAAATGTCCACTGAAGTGTCTCTAGGGAATCTTACTGTACTTCAGTGTTATGATACTAATATGGACATAACTGCTTTGTTAATGATTGTAATAGGGTCAGATCCATTACTCTTGTTCTTTCCAAGGATACTTGGATATGGCATGGACATAAGTGTGTAATGGCGTGGGAAAATATCACAATAATTAAAAACATATTCACAATATGTGATATGTATAGCAGTGGATAGATACAGTGTGTATAGACATATAAATAGTTCAAAATAAAAACACAATCTAGGGGGTACCACAATATTTATCAATTCAGATATATGGTTTAACATTAGAAAGAAGAGGAACTCCTGAATGAAAGCCCTTTGCTTGTTGCTGTGTGAATGCATTAATCAGTGTAACATGAGTCCCAACAATAACCTTAATACTCCCAGAACAACACATTGTGGTATTATTTCTTGTAATATTCATATTTTTTCATTGCATTGCTCAACTTCACTGTGTTGTTTGTTGTAGAGGTAAATGAGGCTTGGTTGAAGAGTCCTTGGCTAAAACATGCAAAAATATGAGTTGATTCTTGTGATATGGATGCTTTGCATTCTGTGTATGATCATTTTGGTAATGCTTGGGTCTAACTGTATTGTGCAGCGGGTCAGCTGGCAGGGTACTCCTCAGTGGAGATGTACAGACAGGTGCTGCTTTCAGGCTGCCGCTGTGTGGAATTGGACTGCTGGAAGGGTCGCACGGCAGAGGAGGAGCCCATCATCACACACGGTTTCACCATGACCACTGAGATCCCCTTTAAGGTAAATTACAATATCAGCAAGGGTGTTGGAGACTACCCAGGAGTTCAGGATATGCTTAAAGAAACATGTGAGACGGTCATAATACAGTGGTGCTTAAATGTTTGTGAATCATTTACCTATTCTTACTGTTTCTGCATAAGTATGACCTAAAACATAAATAGGTTTTCAAAGTTCAAGTTGAGGAAAATAATCCAATATTACATATCTGTGAGTGAATGTATATTAAGCTCTAGGATTAGAAGTTTGAAGGTGAAATTGGAATCAGATGTCTTCAGTCACCTGGATGGCAATCAGGTGTGTTGGCACCCCATGTTTTTAAATAACAGGGTTCTATCAAAGCTTGATCTTCACTACACAGCAGGTGTATCATGGCACAAACAATTGAGATTACTGAGGTTCTCAGAAAAAAAAGAAATGTTGATGTTCATCGTAAAGGTTAGAGAATAGTAAATGTTTGAAAATTGTCTCTAGAGTGGCAGCTTAGCAGTTAAGGTACTGAATTCTGGACCATAAGGTCCAAGGTTGAAATCCCATTTCTGCAAAGCTGCCACTGTTGGGTCCTTTGAGCAAGGCCCTTAACCCACAAATGCTTGGACTGTAAGACTGTAAGTTGCTCTGGATAAGGATGTATGCTAAATTTTATGTAAATGTAGAGTTTGGAGTGCCAGAACAAGGTAATAGTCTGTGAGGCATCAAATAAACCCTCTGTAAGCAACTAAAGTCTGTCTGACATTGGCTAAAGCTCATGTGTCCATCATCAGAAGAACACTGAACAACAATAGTGTGCATGACAGCGTAGCAAGGAGAAAGCCATTGCTCTCCAAAATGAACACTGCTGCCTGTCTACAGTTTGCTAATACTTCCATGGATACGCCAGGCTATTGGAATAATGTTTTGTGGATGGATGAGACCAAAATAGAACTTATAAATGAGAATGGTTTTGTTTTGGAGAAGTAACACTGCATTCCAGCAAACATCCAATCCTGCATAAGAACCTCATCTCATCTGTGAAACATTGTGGTGGTAGTATCATGGTTTGAGTCTGTTTTGCTGCATCTGGCCCAAGACGGCTAGCCATTATTGATAGATCAATGAAGTATTAATTATGCTAACAAACTCTAAAGGAGAATGTCAAGACATCTGACTGGGAACTGAATCGCAAGAGAAATTGGGTCATGCAGCTAGACAAAGACCCTAAACACACAAGTCGTTCTACCAAAGAATGGTTGTAGAAGTAATTCCTGTGAGAAAATCCACCAGCATCCCTCAGGTGAAGCTGTTCTTGATGGAGGCAAAGATGTACAGGACTGATAAACAAATGACTGGAGGTGTTTAGTTGCAGTTATTGCTGAAATAATAAAAGAAACTTCATGTATTTTGCCACTCACAGATATGTAATGTTGGTTGATTTTCTTCAATAAATAAATGACCGAGTGTAATATATAGCACTGATGAAGGATTATTGGATGACTAACCCAAGCCGTGTAGCAACAGATGAGCTGCTGTCCCTGACTTATCATCTACGAGGTGGAGCGGTAAGGTGAATGTCTCTAATAAAGTGGACCGTAAGTGAACAGTGCTTTAAAACTCCAGCAGCACTGCTGTGTCTTATTCAGTCATACCAGCTCTACATACACTAACTACCCACCAACACATCAGTGTCACTGCAGTGCTGACAATGATCCACCACCCATTAGAGAACATTGTAAAGGGGACTAACAAAGTATTTAGAGAAACAAATGGACTACAGTCTGTAATTGTAGAACTACAAAGTGCAGTGACCACTAAAACTTAAATAAGAATAAGCAGAATATACAATGACTTTTACACAGTACTGTATCTAACTACCAAGTTTGTCCTGTTGTATTTCTTATTTGTTCGCAGGGCTTCATTTATACAAAAATAAAATACAATTTATCAAATATGCAATCCTATTGAGTATGTAATGAAGCAGAACAATATAATAATAGTGAGTGGCCAAAGGAGAGATGAGAGTCACGCTGGAAAATGGATTGACTACGGTCAGACAGTGCAAAAGCAGTGGATTTGAATAAAGGCATGAAGTTCATCTGCACCATCTCATTAGGTCATATGGCTTTGAAATGAGGCTAATCTTCCACCCTAACAATCATGTCACGGAAAGAGAGATTCAGA
Source organism: Ancistrus triradiatus (assembly GCA_025084515.1). Taxonomy (NCBI): domain Eukaryota; kingdom Metazoa; phylum Chordata; class Actinopteri; order Siluriformes; family Loricariidae; genus Ancistrus; species Ancistrus triradiatus. Next base: position 20,907 of record JAJAGP010001730.1, read on the forward strand.
CTGACTTCTAATAAGATCCAATTTCTGTCTGGCAGTAGACGTAACACATGTTCCTTTATCAGAATTCATCTGCACGTAGGTAGTGAGAGCTCCTGAAAGTATTTTATTTTCAAATGAAGATTGTACATGGCAAGATGTATGTATGTCTTCTTAGGAAGTGATTGAGGCCATTGCTGAGAGCGCCTTCAAGACGTCCCCTTTCCCAGTCATCCTTTCATTTGAGAACCATGTGGATTCGTAAGTGATCAGGATTTCTACCACTCACACCATGCGATTATGTGTCTCACAGACCATGCTGTTCCTCAATCATTTGGCACAATTCAGCTACTCATCACACGATCAGACTAAAATACGTCATTTATGCTGACCAGTGCAGGGTTTCATGAACATTATTTGAAATATGGCAGAATTATCATGCCAGACAGGTACATCACTCACAGATAGCAGCATTAAGATTTAGAGGGTGGATGTGTAATGGGTTTATTCAGTCGAGAAATTGAATCTGTGCTTTTTTTCCCCTCTATTCTCCAGACACCAGTGGGTGAATGTAAATCTGTGTAGTGTTATTGCCTTGGGCTTGACCCTGTCTCTGTTTGTCTTGTCCTTCCAGCCCCAAGCAGCAGGCTAAAATGGCAGAGTACTGCCGATCAATATTTGGAGATGCTCTACTCACAGATCCACTGGAGAAATACCCGGTGAGTGGGTAACAATCCACTAAAATAACAATTGTATTTGATTATCTAACTGCATTTGTTTTTATTGCAAGTGATGTTTGTACTTTCTGAGGTAGGATGGTGTTTGAATATTCATTAGAAAATTTACTTTTACACACACACAAAACAAGAACATATTTTTACATTGTAATTCTACAGTGACACAGCAGAACAGAACTACGTTGAACCAGGGCGATTCTAGGATCAGAGCATACATCAGCCTCGTGTCATTTATATAGTTTTTTAACTATATATATTGTATGTATAATGTATTCAGCTACAGAATGACATAAAGAGAAGGCAGATGCTATTTGCACCCTGGTGTAATCAGCAGAGCAGCAGTGTGTACTGTTTGCACCCTGGTGTAAACAGCAATTTATACTGTTTACACCCAGTATTAAATCTGACATAGTTGTCTAAAATGAAATGTTAATGCACTTGTGTAGGCTTCATACAATGTAGCAACTGAAACTGAGGCAAATTCTACTCACCCTTCTCCAAAAGCTTGGAAATTGGGGAAAAAATGGCGCCAGGTGCAAATAGTTATCATAAATATAGAAATAAATACCAATAAATAAGCCAAACCAACATAATATTAGTGGCTTAAATAAATGTATGAGGAGGTTGTGGAGAATCCACATTTGATATCAGGATATTATAGATTGGTTATGTGAAATCATTGTGGACTTTACTGCAATGAGCACAGCAAGACTAGGGCTGCAACAACGAATCGATAAAATCGATTATTAAGTGTCGATAACGAATTTCATTATCGATTCATTGTGTCACATGACTTATGTGTCCCCCGCCTTATCATGTCCGCTTACGTTACTTGTGACACTTCATCAACACTGGGAAAAAAATACGAGCGATTGAACAGAGCGAGGCGGAGCCGGCGCGGACGCGGAATCTTCAAAATAAGTTAGCGTTAAGAATTAAATAAATTCTACAAATGAAACATCACCGACGCAGAGAAGAAGGTTCGGCTTAAGACCTCAAAAGTGCACTTCACGCTTCACATAACAAAAAATGTGTAACATGCAAGCTTTGCAAAAGTGACGGAAACGCAGTTGCACCGATGAGGATGAAGGGAGCTCAACAACAGCGTAAGTCACCACAATATCCCGAGTTTGTTCCGTGAGGAATGTAGGAAACGGCGTACTATGCAAACGGGCACAGCACAGGTGATGCTGTTTTTTGCTTGTTAGCTGGATAATGACAGTGATGAAGTTAACAGAGACAGATATCCTATATTGGCCAGGCTAGCCAAGTCCTATTTATGCATTCCTGCTACTTCAACACTGTCTGAGAGTTTATTTTCTGCGGCAGGAAATATAGTCTCTAAAAAGAGAGCCAGCTTTAGCCAGGAGCATGTTGACATCCTAACATCTTTGGCTTGCAATGCAAAGTTTCTAAAGAAAGAGCGTGAATGAGTTTGTATGTAGTGTTTGTATGTAGATGCGTTTATTTTTCTTTATTGTTTAATTTGTTGTTTTAATTTATTAATAAATTTAATTTATTATTATTCATTTATTGTAAGCACTTATTTGCTCTGTTATTTAATGTTGTATTTCTGAATAAAGACATAGATTCATCGATTAATCGAAAAAATAATCGAACGATTAATCGATTATTAAAATACTCGTTAGTTGCAGCCCTAAGCAAGACAGAAGCTGCCATGACATTATAACAATGTGGTCTTGACTAATGTTAACTGTCAACTTTCTCACCAGGTTCTTGCTTTCTCCCTCTTTGTGCTGCCAACCGATTGGCAAATATAACAAACAATGCATATTTTCATCTCAAAAGAGAAAAATAAATAGATCCATATCAATTTAACAAATAACATTTTTCTCAGTGAGTACTGAATTGTTGTGGGCTAGGATGACCAGATGAGAATGAGTGAAATTGGAGTTGCGGTGAGTGTGCCATGTCAGAAGAATTAGAATAATTTAGATTCAAATCAGACACATTAATTCTAATAGTCTGTTATCAATAATATGAAGACAATTAACAGATTCTAAGGATATGTTCAAGACATCCGAACTATTATGCACAGGTGACAGGAGTGTTACTTTCATTTTAAACATCGTTTTTTAGCAGATAAGAGCGTAATAAAACTGCTGGGCGCACAAACACATTTTTTAGATTTTTATAAATAAAAATTCCTCCCACATTTGCAGCTGCATTCTCCATTATCTGGTTTGATATAAATAACTAAAACAGGAATCTTGGCTTGTATAGGCATAGCTAAATCAGTTTAGTTACTTTTTTAGGAAAAATGTGTTTGGGATTCAGGACAACTACTACAATTTTCAGGAAGTCTGGTCACCCTACTGTGGGCAATGAAGTCACATAATTTTGACCTTACTCTCTCACCAGAACCTGGCTCTTTTCCCTGGAAATACAATTGGACATCATGGCTGACTGATTGGTGACTAGCACTGGGTTTTGGATAGGGATATATTGTAAAAACAGCCAAAATACAAGTAACGTCTTAATACAAAACATCACATTTAGAATTCAGTGTATAAATTGAGTCAGAAAACTGTACTGCAACATCTACAGGAGCAGAGATTGCAGTTTACACTCCATTTTAAAATGTTTTTTCCTTCTTTAATAAAATGGAAGCATAAAATTAATTTTTATACAAGAAGTTTTATATATATATATATATATATATATATATATATATATATATATATATATATATATATATATATATATATATATATATATATATATATATATATATATATGAGTTACTTTTTATAAGTTAGGAGGTGACATCACCGTATCTCCTCATCTTCTATCATTCTATAACCATCAATTAGCTGAAACCACCTGGCTTTACTAATCAAACATAGGCGAACCAAGGACACAACAGGCTGGCTCGCATTCTTTTTACTGGAATGCAAAAAGTGGTGACTGGAACCAGCGACAGGCCTAAAAATACAACATAGAGTGATCTGGTGATTTAGTGCAGCAAAAATAGAACTCCTGCTAATGTGTAATGTGGTTGGGTGCTGAATGATAAAAGTAAAGTAATCCTGGCCTGTGCTACTTACCGTGTGTGTGTGTGTGTGGTGTGTGTGTGTGGTGTGTGTGTGTGTGTGTGGTGTGTTGTGTGTGTGTGTGTGTGTGTGTGTGTGTGTGTGTGTGTGTGTGTGTGTGTGTGTGTGTGTGTGTGTGTGTGTGTGTGTGTGTGTGTGTGTGTGTGTGTGTGTGTGTGTGTGTGTGTGTGTACGGGATGCTTGAGCACCCCTAAAAAGGGATTACACACGTCAATGAGTTGAACAATAACGTTAAAGCATTACATTGAAAAGCTCTTACAGCATTCAAGAATAATAAGAATAAGGAAAAAGTTATGAAAATAACTGAAAAAAATAAATCAATCATTCTAAACTAGAATACCAGTGCTGGAAAAATGATCAGCCCCCTGATTTGGTACTTCATAGAGACATATTTTGCTTTAATTACAGTCATCAGTCTGTTTCCATAAATCTCTGCCTGTTCTTCGTTGCAGATTGTTAACATTTAGATTTTTGTGGTGAACTGCAGCAGACTGCTCTCTTCAAGCCCTTCCATAGATTGTATAGCAGATTTAGGCCAGGTGTCTGTCTTGCTGAAGTACTTTCACCTTCTTTAAGACACTGTAATTTTAAAATTAAAATTTTTTGGCAGCGTCAATGGTTTGGCAAGTGTCATTATTGTGTTGTAAGCAGAAAAAAACTTCTTCTGTCTTGAGGTTTTCTAAACCATTTGTTTGTACATTTCTCCTGACCACCTTCCCAGTCCCCACTGAGAAACATACCCCCAATGTAATGCTGCCACCTCCGTTTTTCACTGTTTGTATCAATGTGGCACTTTTCCAGTGAGTGGAACATTTCCACATATCTGTTTCACAAAAGTGGCAAGTAAAAATGTCTCAAGTGTGTCTTGTATGTGCTTTAAGTGACATCCTGCTTGAAGTGTGAAGCTGCACTGCCAGTGTAGGGAGATGTCAGAAGAGCAATTAAGTGTGCCACTTTTTCAGAACAGTCATGCCACCCTGCCAGCATTGTGTAAAGCTTGTATAATTGTTGTCAAACGCACAGACCAACCAGTCTCAATGCTACAGGTGTGTATTTATTTAGTTTCACAGCATATTGGTAATATGCAGAAAGGTTATGATATTAGGTATTAATAAAGAAGCTTACAGGAAAATTACCTATTAGGAGTGAAATAAAGTCTTAAAATGGCTCTTTTGCATTTAGAGTAACGGTAATTTAGAAATATGATTTAAAAATATAAACATAGCAGCAAATATAACAAAAATACATGTGACCCAGAGCCACATTAATTAATATTGTGTTGCTTTACATTTACATTTACATTTACAGCATTTAGCAGACGCCCTTATCCAGAGCGACTTACAATTGGTACAGTCTTACAATCCAAGCAATTGTGGGTTAAGGGCCTTGCTCAAGGACCCAACAGTGGCAGCTTGGCAGGGGTGGGATTTGAACCCTACATGTGCAGCAGATACTTCTGTTATTTCAAATAATGGTCATGGTCTCTGCAGTCAAAAGCCTGGTTGGAAACCAGGGTTATTGTTGTTAATGAAAACTATAATAAATTCATTGTACAACTAACTGAAACACTAAATTGCATAGCTGTGCCCCCCATCCCCCTGGTTGTCATAGTTACCGGTGAAAAGGATCTTTGTGCTCCTGTAGAGGAACTTGCCAAGCCCCTTCACCAGTCCTTATGTAACCGCTTTCCTCCTTCCGTCCCCACACTTTCTCTCATTACGGAAGTGTCTTTGGCGTTGTGAACGATATGCGGTAATACGTCCATTGTGCCAGTAGATTTACTGTGGTAGGAAAGGCCTGAGACTCGGCCGCAGTGTCACTCTGGCCTTTGTTTGGGAGATTGTGTGAAGTTCAGCGTCATCTGCCAGGGCCAGGCCAACTGTCCAACTGTGAAAGGCTGACTGAGCTTTATGTCAAGTTTGGTTCTCTTTCCCAAGAGGAAGATAAAAAGAGACATGTTTAACATGGGCTCGAATCACAAACATGGAATAAAAGTACTGGTTTGCTAATGTAAATGTTGCTGAGATTTAAGGTTGCTACAGGTGGCTCACACCTGATTAGTCTGCTGGGTATAAGAACAAAGTTCTGCGGGGAAGATAAAGATTAAAACTTTCAGTCAGTTAGCCCCTGTTTTCTCTCATGAAATATCGTTAATCTATGATTGAACAATACAACCGGTATTACTAGATTTAGATTGCCTCGAGCCCAAACTGCTGTCACCTTTTTTGTTAAAGATGTGCAGCATTTGATGTTGGTCTAAAATATTTAACTGCACAACAGTATCACGGTGTAAAATCTGGTAAAATGGTGCAATTAATAATAAACTGTTCGTGGAAAAATAAACTTCATTATTTGTCACTCGCTCACTAGAAACGGCTAAAACTGGTCCATTTCTAGTTTTCCCAAATCTGACTCAGTTAGAGGCTGCAGAAACTGATTAGGAGTGAAGCATCGAATGCAGAGTACAAATATGCCGTAAACAAATCACAAATCTCAGGAATTCTTGGACATCTTCTACTAACAGTTACTTGTTCTGTATACACTTCACTATCCAGATGGAACCTGTTCAGCATAACTGTACCTACAAGAAGTATAAAAATGCACTGGTTAACAGGGGCTTATCAGGATTTTGTGGGACCGTCTCTAGCCAGGATCATTTGACACACTTTAATGAGGATTTATTTTAATTCTTCTCATGGAAATTCATGAAGGTTTAATTGGAACAATATATTAAACTGCAAAGGATGTCCACAAACGGAACTGCACTCTCAGCTAGTGGAAGAGTGGCTAAAATTGACGCTCGTGAAAACGATATTAGCCTAATTTCGGTCTCTTCATATTAAACGCGTCTAATGTATAGGCTGTTGCCTCAGAAATGTTCTTACTTTGCTATAGTGTTGATTGTTTAGCACAAAATTTTAAATATTGTTTAAACTATAAAATTCTGTAACATTCAACAATACGAAGATAACGGAGAAACGTGTACGTTTCAATTTTGGTTCCCTTGCGCCATCTAGAGGTTGTTTATTTCACTACTGTATTTGGATAGTGGGAAATTGATATTAAAAGGCAACAATTGTTATAGTAGAAATAAAAAGTTTTTTGTCCAGTAATTATTTTTTTTATTGGCCAGTGTGTTGTATATTATTATTATTATTATTATTATTATTATTATTATACTTACCAGTAGAGCCAGCTAAATGTATGTGCAAACCCCCACACTGGGACACTATTAAGGAAGCCAATTGTGCACCCATGCAACATGCAAACTCCACACAGGAGCAGCTGGACTGGGTCTCAAACTGACAGCCCTAACCTCTATGGCACTGTGCCACCCACATACAGTGCAAACATATAAAACATTATACTGTAATTTAGCCACACTGAGACACTGCTGTGTTCTTCTGTTCAGCTGGAGGCAGCAGTTCCTCTGCCAAGTCCGATAGATCTGATGGGTAAAATTCTTATCAAGAATAAAAAGAATTCCCTCAAGGAAGACGGCAGCATGAAGAAGAAGCTCTGTGAGCAAACCTCCAACAACTACAGTGATACGTCCAGCATGTGTGAGCCGTCTTCTCCCAGCACAGGTTAGTGGCCTGTTCGTTCCTGAACTGGTTCAAGCATGCAAAGCCCAGTGACTGGTCACATAACACGAGGGCAGCTAGATCACTGTAATGGGTACAGCTGTTACATTTGTTGGTAAGCTTATTATTGAATACCCTAATTCGCATTTTTGGGCGTTATAGCTTAAGGCTGAGTAGAGCTATATTTTAAACAGAGAAAAATTAGCAGCCACCAAATAATTTGGTTCATTTTAAAACTTTAAAGGCAAAGTTCATATTCCAAATAGTTATTTTAACACTTTAAATAATTATGTTGGCACTTAAAATGAGTAAATGTAAAACTGCTCAACACTGAAATACCGAAGGAAACTGGATCTGACTGAAAGCCTTGCTGCACTGGGGCATTATGGGAAATGTAGTGCCTGTAGTGAATTTGCGTGGGCGTGTCCTGTAGTTCTGCTCAGTGATACAGGAAAAAATAGACTTTTTACCGCCTTGATTTTAGTGGCAGCAGCATTGAAGTGTGTCTGATGGTGCCCCTGCCTGGTGCATTAGCTATAACCCAGCTTCCTTTCTGGAACACATCTATAATTACTTTTCAGCAACAATGGATTTGGATGCCAACTGAACTTTTGATCCTCGGGACTGTAATGATAGTGGCATATTGATCAATATGTTCAGCGTGAACTTTCAAACACAATCACGCATAGATCCATCAGCTACTCTGCTGGATCAGATTAACTGCTGGCCAAAGCCGACAGTGGCCTCTGCTGGTCAGTCAGCTCCAACACACAACCTCAAAGAATCTTGGAGTTTAGATGTTATGGAATATGGGCTAAACATATTTCCACTGAGTTCGTTTGGTTCAGAACGTAAGAATGCACATCTGCTGAGATCAAGTGAAACACAGATCAAGTAAGTAATAATAATTTAAAAAAGGAATTAAAATGTTTTCACCCATGAAAAGGGAATCATTTATCTGAACGTTGTGAGCTTCAGGCTCTGTGGTTAAAGCATTTTATCATACTGCCTGTGGTACAGATGGTTGCAGAAGTCGTGTCCCCAAAGGGCACAGAAGGAAAACTGTGTAAAGACCATTCTAATCAACAAAAACTCATGAGAACAATAATTTCACACACTGTTCTTTATAATAAATGTTACAACAGGAAATGGTGTTTAAATGCTCAAAAGGGCGATTGAGTATTGAAGTGTCAGTATTGAGAGTACCTGACTCTGATTCTCCTCGTAGGCTCAGCAAATCAGGAGATGCAGGACTCCAGCCAACAAAGTTCAGAAGGGAAAAAGGATATTGGTAAGTTTTAATTTAAACTTAATTTAAAGGAAACCCTGCACAATCCATCTATAAAAGTTTGAGACGGGAAATGAAAATGTTCTACCACTGGTTAATGGGAGAACCATCACAGCTCCACAATCTGAGTTCATGCTGTAACACACGAGGTAATTTAATCCCTTAACCACACAACACTGAACATTAAATTCGATGTTATTAAATCATAGTTCAAACTATTATCCAGTAACCTCAGCTTTTAGATACATTGAATTGCCACTTTATTAGAGACGGCAATCTTGTAGCCCATGATAACTTCTTTGACCTTCGTAACTGCTACGGTGTGTCATGACATGGATTCCACTAGGTGGTGAAATTCTTCTGCAGGAATATTGACCCATGTGGACAGGATAGCTTCTCGCAGTTGGCACAAATTGGATGGAGGAACTGACATGCTCTGAACATTCCGGTCTACTGCATCCCAGAGATGCTCTATATGATTAAGATCTGGAGTCTGTCAAGGCCAGGGAATCAAGCTGTAATGTTCCTGTAACCAGTCCATCACTATGCCACCCTTGTGGCATGGTGCATTGTCCTGCTGAAAGAGTCCGTCTGCCATAGGGTAAACCGCTGCCATCAAGGGATCAACTTGGTCGGCCACAAAGCCCTACTGTCCAAATGTTCATCCACAAGTATGTCAGAGGACTTGGGGTGTGCCAGGAAACCAGTTCCCACACCATTACTCCACCTCTACCAGCCTGAACAGCTGGCACCCATCAGGAAGGGTTCATCGATTCATGCTGACAAATTCTGTCCCCCCTCCCATCAGCATGGTGCAGCATACAGTGGTACTTGAAAGTTTGTGAGATGGGTTTCATGTTCGGACATGTTAGTGAGAGCACCAGTACTGCATTCGATGAGTTGTTTACATCTGCAGGGTCCCCTTTCGCTGGATGTTTTTCTTGATCTCACCGTTCTCAGTATAACCTCAAGACCATAGCATGATAAAACCCCCACAAGGTTGGCAGTTTTTAAATACTGACATGTCTAGCATATGTCAAAACAAGATATTCTACCATACCTTTTTTGAAGTCACTCAATTTGCTTGATTTTCCAATTCTAATATGGTTCACACCTAAACTGATCCACAGAAAACTTGCTCACGTGATTTTGTGCTGTATGCCAGGATCACGTGTCTAATTTATATACAGGGAAGCACCAATCGTGAAAGGGCAGGTGTCTCTCATGAAGTGGCCACCCAGTGTACATGTACATGTATGAGATTGATATTGGACTTTGTAACCAAAACCAAGAAACCTGGAAAATAAAATAGACCCTGTAGCCTATTATAAAACACATTTGCATTTCACCTTAATCAGCACCAAACTTGCTAATATGTCAGTTATCTTACTGTGCATATTTTTAATTCGTACCTTGGTTGATGTGTTTAGTGATCTCTGCCAGTTTTGGGTCCTTAGGCGAAGAAAAGACCAGCCAGTGTGTTGTTGATTCTAACGTTCACTGGAGATGTAGCCTAGTTAATTTATAGATAAACCAGCATCACATTCCCTATTTTAGTTTTCCTTCTGTCTGGTTCGGTCTACAATGACCTTTGATAGTGTCACCACTTGGTTCTCTCTACAACATTTCTGCCAAGCATAGATACGGCTTGTAAATGCTCTGACTGGACATGTGCTTCTGAAAGCCTTCATCATTGCCTTCCTTCAGAATCTAATACAAAGCTCTCAGAGAGCTATCGTTGTCTGAACCATTTCCTGAAGCAGGGTATATCTGGATAACATGGTTTGACTGTATTTGTTTAGAATTCATTTATGAATTATGGTCATATTACTATACTTAATATAGCTATGAATTGTAGATATGTTGATGTAAATTGCATAACATCTTCAGTTCATAAATGACCGTCATCTTAGCTAATTTTGTAATTCATCAGGTGAGGTTGAACCAGAAAGTGAGGATGAGGAAGATGAAGACGATGACTGCAAAAAGTCCATAGATGAGGTACACAACACACAACAGCATTCCTTAAACGAATTTACCATGTAGATTTGGTGACCCCAAAATGCTACCCTCATCTGCAAATCTCCGACTGTCATCATTGGAGTACATTGTCTATCTGTCCTCCTCACTGAGCATGGGAGCAAAATACACTTGCTTCCTCTCCCTGGTCTTTGGTTAGTTTCTCCCTGTGTTAGCATGGGTTTCCCCTGGGTACTCTGGTTTCCTCCCATATTCCGAATGGGTTGGTTTTGGTTTATTCATTTATTTAATGTTGCATCAACATCAACGGCTATTCATAACAGGAGCAAGGTTATAACGATATTAGTCAGATATACTGACAATGAGGACTATTTAGATTGCCCAGTTAACTTAATGTATGTTTTGGGAATGGGAGGACCCCTGAGTAAACTCCTACAGATCTGGGGAAGGCATGCAAACTCCAAACTGGCAGAGCCTGAGGTCGGGATTGAAGCAAGGATCTCTGGAGCAGTGCTGCGACTGCGCAGATCGCTTGCACCACCGTGACGCCTGACATACGTTGGGTCAACTGCTGTCTTTAAAGTATTGCAGTGTGAGTGATTGATCGTGTGTTCACTGCCCTCTGCTGACAGTGTGGTCCTGCCCTGCGCTCTGTGCTGCCGGTTAGCACCACTATCTTCACAAATTCCACCAGTTTATCAGACGTTGTGGTAAAATCTGTGCTGCAATGGTCCTAGTGGTAAAATAAAAAACAAATGCAGTGTTTCTTACATTAACTGAATTTTATTTCATTGTAGACAGTATTGAACCCAAGATATTTCATGTTTTGTCTGGTCAGCTTCATTTCATTTGTTAATATACATCCATTCCTGAATTAAAAGTTGGGATGGTAACGCTTTTTGCTGTTCCTTCTGACGACACTTAAAACATGTTTTTGGCACCAAGAATACCAAGGATTACGTTTTATTTTGTGGAAACACGTCTCAAGGTGTGCAACAGTACGTGGTTGTCATCGTCACATTTCCTATTTTAAAATCCTCCACACATTCTGTATTGAGGACAGCTCAGGACTACAGGAAGGCCAGTCAAGTACCTATACCCTCTTCTTGTGCAGTCATGCCTTTGTAATGTGTGCAGCATGTGGTTTTGCATTGTCTAGTTGAAAAATGTATGGATGTCCCTGGAAAAAAAGTCATTTTGAAGGCAGTGTATGTTACTCTAAACTCTCAGTGTACTTTTCTGCATTAATGCTCCCATCACAGAAGTCTAAATGACCTTTGCCAAGGGAACTGACACAACCCCATACCATGACGGACCCTGGTTTTTGGACTTGTACTTGATAACAGTCTGGATATTCCTTTTTGTCTTTGGTCTACATAACACAGTGACGATTTCTTCCAAAATAAGATCTGGAATACTGATTAGTCTGACCACAATACTCATTTCAACTGTGCGATGGTCCATCCCAGATCCCTCTGAGCCCAGAGAAGTTGATGCCTAACATGACAACTTTGATTTGCACAGTAATGATTTAAGTGGCATTTGTGAAGGTAAATTCTTATTGTAGTGCTTCACAAAGGTTTGCCAAAATAATCCCTTGCCCATGTGGATCTATCTGATGCAGTGACATCTGAGAGATTTTAATATCACAGATGTTCAGTTTAGGCTTGCACCTTTACTCCCTTTACTCCCTAAAATTCCTTCAGATTCCTCAAATCACTGATAGTGTGTTCTCTAGAGAGAGAAATAGGTCAATTCCATCCAGTCTTTCTTTGAGGAAAATTTTAGAAACATGTCAATAATTTTCTCATCTATTTGATCCTCTGCCCATCTTTGCTCCTCGTAGACTTACAAAAGCCTTTTGTGGATACTGCTTTTGTACCAAATCAGGATTTCAATCACCTGTTTGAAATCACAAGCCCTAAATTGCACCTATCCCAACTTTTATGAAACGTGTTGCAGGACAGAAATGCAGCAATGACTGTATATTAACAAATTAAATGAAGTGAACCAGACAAAACATGAAATATCTTGGGTTTATAATGTCTGCAATTAAATATTAATCATAGTAAATGTAAGACGTGCTGCATTTATTTATTTTCATTTTCCATTCTGTCACAGCCCTTTCTAATTTGGGGTTGTAGCTTGCTTACTCCTCATAGAAATAGTTTTTAGATTGCTTCATAAATTGAGACTTTTTCTGTGCATTTCTTATAGGGGACAGCAGGAAGTGAAGCATTTGCTACCGAGGAGATGTCCAACCTCGTTAATTATGTGCAGCCGGTCAAGTTTAACTCATTTGAGTTGTCTAAAAGTAAGATTATTCATTTTTGATTAAAGTTAATAATAAATCCAATGCAACATTTTACTTATGTGTTATAATTTAACAGACTCTGTGTGCAACATGCTTGATAAATCCAACTTGTTTACTCCTTATCTTACAAATATCTTTCCAAACAGAGTCAAACAGAAGTTATCACATGTCGTCATTTGTGGAGACCAAGGCACTAGAGCAGCTGACAAAGTCCCCAGTGGAATTTGTGGAGTATCCATTTTACACTTTTATGTTTGTTTTAGTCACTTCCTACTTGACATACTTAACTGAATTAAAACAGATATAACAAACGCCAGATGAGCCGAATCTACCCCAAAGGCACAAGGGTCGACTCCTCCAACTACATGCCCCAGGTCTTCTGGAACGCCGGCTGTCAGCTTGTGGCATTAAACTTCCAGACCATAGGTACATTAGCTATAAATGATGGGTCATATAAGTGAATCCCATTTTTTGTTATTTTACTCCTTTAAGTGAAAAGAGAAGATAGTGCTTTCAAACAGTTACAAACGTCAGAATATTACTATTTACGTCAGAATATTAATAATTGTAAATGAGCTATATATATATATAGAGAGAGGGAGAGAGATATATACATATATGTATGTATGTATGTATGTATGTATATTGTATATATATATATATATAATATATATATATATATATATAAGGTAGTCCTCGGGTTACGAAGGTCTCGAGTTACGACGTTTCGTAGTTACGACGCTTCTCCCATTTACTGATAAAGGCCTTTTTTTTCGACTTTAAGTGGTTTTGCGTCGTAAACTTTCATAACGCGAACTTCGTGTTTGGTGTGAGCGGCGGAAGAATACAGGTTATGCGGCTTGTTTTTTGATAATTACTGTCACGTTCGCTCTCGCACCACGCCCACCTTCGCCCCACGGCTCACTCCTGCACCTGCGCACTGGCACGCCGCCCTTCCATCACTTTCCCACCTCGTGTCTTTCGATGGCGTCTGTTATCATTATCCTAATCTTATGCTGAGCGCTTTCGGCTCCTGTGTGTTACCTGTTACGCGCTTGAAACGCCACGACTAACTGAAGGAAATCTGTGTTTTAAACTGTCAGAAGATCAGCGCTAGAGGAGCGCGCACGTTTTACACACACAGACACACACACGACTAACTGAAGAAATCTCTGCGTTAAACCAGGCAGAGAGCAGCGTTCGAAGCGAGGCATGTGTGTGTGTGTGTCTGTGTGTGATAAACGTGCTGCGCTCCTCTAGCGTGCTCTCTGACAGTTTTTTTTGGTTGATCTGGGGGGGAGCGCTTGTCTCTTTTAAAAACAATGTTTTTAAATAAAAAAAACAGAGAGAAGGGGAGATTTCATCAAGTTGGACTGCATCTAGGGTGTGTTGTTTGAACGGGGCCTTCAGCACGATCTCTGCCTAGTTGAATGCAGAGACTTCTTCAGTTAATCACGGTGTGTGTGTGTTCTCAGTTATATCTCATCATTTTTGTGTAGGACATTTACAAAGCCGCGCTCTAGCGCTGTTGCCCTCCTGTTTAAAATGAGTATTCTTGTTTAATAAATATCATTGAGCATTTTAAAGAGGGAGACCTCCACATTGGTTAAAGCACATCAGTGCGTATAAAACGCGGCCGCGCCCCGCGCCTTTCTCTGCCCCTGCAGACGCGGCCGTGATGGTAGTTTGACACACACAAAAGTCTCCTCTTTTTCTTTGTATTGCCATTCGTTTGTATTTTATAATCATGTTTTTACTTTATTCTATTCATTTTCAGTTTCATCACTTACCATCTGGAGCTAACTGCGATTGGGTCCTATAATCCCTTTGTCTCGTTTTAAGGATTCGCCATGTGTAGGGATGCCGAAACCGTAATAGTATGTACATGTGTTCCGACTTACACGAAAAAAAAATCGGTTTACGACGCCACCTAGGAACGGATCTTGCGTCGTAAGTCGAGGACTACCCTGGTATGTATATATATATATATATATATATAGAGATATATTATATATAGATATATATATATTATATAGTATATATAATATTATATATATATATATATATAGTATTATTTATATATATATATGTATGTATGTATATGTATGTGTGTGTTGTATGTATTGTGTATGTGTATATATATATATATATATATATATATATAATATATATATATATATATATACACACACACACACACACACACGTCGGACAGTATACTATTCTGTGTATTATTCACCCCCAGTCCCTTCCTTTCCCTTGTTAGACATAACACCTGTGGAGGTGACTGATTTTTAATGGAGTGTTCCAAAAACGCATAATTAATTACTAGTGTACACGAATATAAAGTTGAGAGAATATTCTTTTCAGAAATAATTCCATTATGTCAATGGTTGGCCACTAGAAGGCAGTCAAAGCCAATAAACGAGTTTAAACCTTTGCTGCATAATAAATAAATGCTGTGTTGTCATTATATATATATATATATACACACACACACACACACACACACACACACACACATTGGGGCAAAAAAGTATTTAGTCAACTGATTGTGCAAGTTCTCCTATTTAGAAAGATGAGAGAGTTGTGTAATTTTCTTCATAGATACACAAAATGAGAAACAAAAATCCAGCAAATGACATTGTAGGATTTTTAAAGAATTTAATTGTAAATCATGATGGCAAATAAGTATTTGGTCACCCACAAACAAGCAAGATTTCTGGCTCTTACAGACTTGTAACTTCTTCTTTAAGAAGCTCTTCTGTCCTCCACTCGTTACCTGTATTAATGGCACCTGTTTGACCTGGTTATCTGTATAAAAGACACCTGTCCACAGCCACAAACAGTCAGACTCGAAACTCAACCATTTTAAGCCAAAACCTCCTTCCATCAGTGAGAGCATTGATGGAACGTGGCTGGGTCTTCCAGCATGACAATGATCCCAAACACACCGCTCGGGCAACGAAGGAGTAGCTCCGTAAAAAGCATTTCAATGTCCTGGAGTGGCCAAGCCAGTCTCCAGACCTCAACCCCATAGAAAATTTGTGGAGGGAGTTGAAAGTCCATGTTGCCCAACAACAGCCCCAAAACATCACTGCTCTAGAGGAGATCTGCATGGAGGAATGGGCCAAAATACCAGCTACAGTGTGCACAAACCTGGTGAAGACTTACAGGAAATCTCTGTTTGACCTCTGTATATAATATACACTACATGGATGAAGGTACTGGGAAACCTACTGTACACATCTGCAGGAGTTATTGACATCCCATTCCCATTCCAAGTCCATAGGCATTAATGTGGAGTTGGTACCCCACTCTAACTATAACAGCGTTCACTCTTCTAGAAAGGAATTCTTCAAGTTTTTTGACCATGTCTTTGGAAACGTTGTCCATTCATCTTGAAGAGCGTTCGTGAGGTCAGACACTGATGTTGGACAAGAGGGCCTGGCTCACAATCTCTGTTCTAGTCCAGCAAAAAAATTTGGAATTTGGACCAGAAGGTTCAGTGTTGAAATCTACCTCTGCCAAGCTGCCACTGTTGGGTTTTTGTGCAAGACCCATAACCCACAACTGCTTGGATTGTAAGAGTGTATCAGTTGTAAGTCACTCTGCATAAGAGCATCTGCTGCATGATGGAAATGTAAAGATGTAATGTAAATGTAAGGCTCTGTGTGGGGCAGTCAAGTTCTTCCACACAACTTACTCAACCATGCCTTTTTGGACCTTGCTTTGTGCACTGGGGCACAGTCATGCTAGAACAGAAAAGGGCCTTCCAGAAACTGTTCCCATAAAGTTGGAAGCATACAATTGTCCAAAATTTCTTGTTATGCTGAAGCATTGAATTTTCCCTTCACTGGAACAAATGGGTCTAGGCCAACCCCTGAAAAACAACTCCAGGTAGGTAACATTTCTCCTAGCATTCTCCAAAATCATAGTCATCCATCAGACTGCTAGATAGAGAAGCGTGATTCGTCACTTCACATAATGCATTTCCACTGCTCAACAGCCCAGTGGTGGCATGCATTACACCACTCCTTCCGACGCTTGGCATTGTGCTTGGTGTGGTCTTCTGGTGCTGTAGCCCAGCTTCAAGGTTCGATGTGTGCATTTGCATGTGGTAGCCTAGCGGGTAAGACACTGGACTATGGACCAGAAGGTCCAGGGTTCAAATCCCACCTCTGCTAAGCTGCCACTGTTAGGTCCTTGAGCAAGACCCTTAA
Organism: Ancistrus triradiatus; assembly: GCA_025084515.1. NCBI lineage: Eukaryota > Metazoa > Chordata > Actinopteri > Siluriformes > Loricariidae > Ancistrus > Ancistrus triradiatus. The sequence continues at coordinate 38,083 of JAJAGP010001730.1, forward strand.
CCCACAATTGCTTGGATTGTAAGACTGTATCAATTGTAAGTCGCTCTGGATAAGGGTGTCTGCTAAATGCTGTAAATGCAAATGTAAATGTTCGTGTATGTACAGTATATATACATACAAGTCATGTAGTCTTAGGTTATTTATTAAGAGCTTCCCCATAGCTTCTAAATTTCTGCAGTATACACATGACCCAAACCTAGTTCTAATGTACAGTCAAAACATTCTGTATCAAATTAACAGCACTCATTTACATCTGTTAAAATGGCAGTAAGGTTCAAGGTAGCAATATTCATTCTTCAACTGAGAGTTTAGAGTTTAAAAAACTATTTAAAAAACTGACTTGGGTTTGCTTCATGAACAACCAGTTTATGAAACGTAAAGCTAGACCTTGGTGCCTACAGAAACCAATGAAAAGTAAATACAGCTTTTACATTTTCAGCTTTTACAATTCAAACTCGGTACAATTTAAAGTAAAGCAGTGGGACATATTTAAAGTGCTCTAATGATGGTATGGCAGTTGATTTTGTTATGCATGTTTTGTTCACATTTCTTGCACGTACACTTAAAAACAGGACATTTCTCAAATACTCTGGGAAGTGTTCTGACATACCCATTTGATTTTCAGCCAAGTATTTTCCCCTCAAGCGTCTGACAAACATCCCATTGATATTGTTCCAAATGTGAATGTTAATAACAATATCATGAAGCCTGTAAGAATGTCAAGTGAGAAAACAGAAGTTGTAACCTGTATTTCATATTTTACTCTGTGTGGTTTTTATACAGATTACATGAAATTGAGCCACAAATGGTGAAATTACATGCTGACAAAATAACAAAAAAATTTTTATAAACATATTTCTTAATGCAAACAAATAACAATGAGGAAAAAGTGAAAATTTGAAGAAAATATGTGAGAATTTTAGTGTCATAACTCATATTTTGTTGTGTCCTAACTAATACTGCTTTTTTCCTGTTTGACAGATCTGGCTATGCAGCTGAACCTGGGCTTGTTTGAGTACAATGGGAAATGCGGGTATAGGCTCAAGCCTGAGTTTATGAGGAGGCCAGATAAAAATTTTGATCCTTTCGCTGAGAGCACAGTTGATGGAATTGTAGCACACACACTGTCAGTGAAGGTAACTCTTTGTTTAATCTATATTTTGATCTATATAAAACATACAAGCATGGGACTGTGGGAGCCTAGCGATTAAGGTACTGGACTATGGACCAGGTCCAGGGTTCACATCCTGCCTGTGCCAGGCTGCCAATGTCCTTGAACAAGGCTTTTAACCCACAATTGCTTGTACTGCAAAATTAAGCTTCGTAACTTACCAAGGCCGTGCTAAAACATTTTGACAGATTTATGAGCGCCGTGTACCATCTACAATCGGTTCTAGGTCAGAAAGCACAACCAGAATTAATTCATACATTAGACGCACCGCATTTTTAGGCGCACTGTCGATTTTTGAGAAAGTTAAAGGATTTTAAGTGCGCCTTATGGTCCGAGAAATACGGTAAGTTGTAAGTCACTCTGGGTAAGAGCATCTGGTACATGCTCTAAATATAAATGTACAATCACTGGCCAATTTATTAGGGATGCTGCCTTGTTTCCACAGTTGTTGTCCATTGTATCAGTTTCACTTACCATGTAGTAGATGCACTTTGTAGTTCTACAACGGCCTGTAGTCCATCTGTTTCTCTACATATATTGTTAGTCCCATTTTCTCTGCTCTCTAATGGTCAGGACCAGCACAGAACAGGTACTATTTGTGTGTTGGATCATTCTCAGCACTGCAGTGACACTGATGTTGTAGTAATGTTCTAGTGTCTGTTGTGCTGGTATGGCAGTTTTTAAACATCTCAGTGTCGCTGCTGGACTGAAAAAAAAGTCCACATACCAAAAATATTCAGCTACCAGTATCCTGTAGGCAGCATCCTGTGAGCACTGATGAATGATTAGACAACACAATCTTTGCAACAACAGAAGAGCTACTGTCTCTGACGTTACATCTACAAAGTGGAGAAATATGGTAGATGTGTCTAAGGAGTAAACACAGCATATAAATCTCCAGCAGCACCTCCCTACCAGCACAGCGCACTAACAAACCACCACCACATCAGTGTCACTGCAGTGCTGAGAATGGGACTAACAAAGTATGTAGAGAAACAGATGGACTGCAGTCTGTAACTGTAGAACTACAAAGTGCTTCTATATGGTAAGTAAAATGGAGGAGTTGATTAAAAAAGGTGTACCTAATAAAGTGAGCGGTGAGAGTACTTTATATATTGCATGTTTTATGTATAACATACTTTAAATTTACCTATAACATATTGAGATGCATATGAAAATGAGTCAGAGTCAGAAAAAAGAGTCAGATGCATTTAGAGCAATGCATTTAGAATACAAATCACACTAACTCTAATCAGATAATATTAAATCCACTTTTCTTAAACTACAAGCATTTTCCTTAAAAGACTATAACCTATAACGTTTGTTCACCCCTGGTCTGGTCACATGTTGGCTTCAGACCTAGCCCCTTCTGAGAGTACTGAGACTCCAGAATCTGCCATGGCAAAAAGGGGGTAATTGAATGGATAAAACACAGAAGACTGCACTGAACATAGCATGGAAGATATAGAGACCAACGCCTGTACCATAGGCCACAGAACCTGGCCTTAACAGTGCTGTGATAGAATGAAACTCCGTAACCAAAAAACCTTGGATTGCATAGGCAGGAAATGAGGCTCAGGCATTAGGACCCAATGCTATACCAAATGAGCCACTCGGTTAAATTCCTGCCTCTGGCAGTTTTTAGAGTTGGGTGTTCAGAAGTATACTCCATAAGGTCCAAGTGGTGCTAGGGACATTTTCGGTCTCCCTATATCCACTGATTGGAGTTGGCACACGTGGTTGAATTTACATTGGTTTACTTCTCTTTGATGGTGGTACTTCTTCTAAAGTGAGTAGTGATTAGATGGTTCGACATTACAGACCAAAAACTAAAGAAAAGAAGCAGTCAAAAGATAGGCATTGCGGCACTGAAAATAATCCAAGACTGTTTTGACACCCCCTGACTAATAATCTATCCAGATCCTAGTGAAGCCATTGAACATTGTTTACACACACGTACACTGCTTATTACATTTCTTTTATAAGCAAACAGGTCTGGGTTAGCCATGGTTACCAAGGAGTTCAAGACTGCTGAGGAAACATGGGCTTACAAGAGAAATACAGATGAGTATCATGCCTGAAACAAAAGGCATAATAAAGCTGATAGGCTGAGATAGCCAACAAAATCAGGCTAGAACAGGACTTGGGAATGACAAACGGTTTCGTGATTATTCAGAATTGTCACAGCATACCAGAAGAACAGGTATATTCTCTCATCCTTTGCCAGTCAGCACCTGTTTAAACAAACATATTTAATTAATTTATCTCTGTAAGCAGAGTACCAACAGCTAAAACGTCAAAAAATTCCTTTCCCAACGAAGGGCTTTATTTTTAATTTATGTTGCTTTCGGCATTCAGGGGCTGTTTGCAACAGAAAAAAGGTTACATGGGTGCGTAAGTACTAGACAGTCATGTTCACACTGGGCCAACTGAGTGGCCAGTTAACATAACTCATGCCTTTGGAATGTGGGAGGAAACCAGAGGAAACCCATGTGGACACACAGAGTACATAAAAAGTCCACAAAGCAGAGTCTGAGGTCAGGATGGAACCAGGGATCTCTGGAGCTGTGAGGCGACCGCACTAACCACATGCGCTACCGTACAGCTGTTTGATCTTTATCTTATATGAAGTTAATCACAAACGGCATCATAGCGTTGTACAGTTCATCTGCAAAAAGATTATTTCAGTATGTGATACACCCAGTCTGAGCCTCCCATATATCGTTAACCACTTCTGAAACTAGGTTAGGAACCTGTTTGCCCATCAGCACTGGTGTTCCACAAGGTTGGGTCCTTTCATCTCTTCTCTGTTGAGTATAGACCAAGACGTGCACCTCTTATGAGTTTACAGAAGATATTTGTCCTGATTTACCCTGGTTGGGTAAATTATGGACACATTTCTATAGATTTTGAGGCATTGGGATGTCTCAAAAAACTCACCCGCCAATCATTGTTATACAATGGTGCTTGAAAGTTTGTGAACCCTTTAGAATTTTTTATATTTCTGCATAAAGATGACCTAAAACATCATCAGATTTTCACACAAGTCCTGAAAGTAGATAAAGAGAACCCAGTTAAACAATGAGACAAAAAATATTATACTGGTCATTTATTTATTGAGGAAAATGATCCAATATTACATATAGTGAGGGCAAAACGTATTTGTGAACGTTCTGTAACTGTTGATCAGGCCTGCACACCGGATTGGAGGAATTTTAGCCCATCCTCCATACAGAACAGCTTCAAACTCTGGGATGTTGGTGGGTTTCCTCACATTAGCTGCTCGCTTCAGTCCTCCACAACCATTTCGATTGGATTAGGATCAGCACTTTGACTTGGCCATTCCAAAAACATTAACTTTATCTGCTTAACCATTCTTTGGTAGAACGGACTTTGTGTGCGTAGGCTAGTTGTCTTGCGCATGACCCACCTCTCTTGAGATTCAGTTCATGGGCAATGTCTGACATTTTCCTTTAGAATTTTCTGATATAATTCAGGAAATTCACGGTTCCATCACTGATGGCAAAAGCCGTCCTGGACCTGAGCTCACAACTGGACCATGGATTTGAGATGCTCATCAAAACCATGTTCCAGAAGCTTCATAAGGATGTTATTTCTCCATAAGGACAGATCAAAAATTATCCAGCTTGTTTGTCTGAAACTGCTATGGTCACCTTGTTTCTTATCGCTGAGGATTATTTTCTATGCCCACTATACTTTATATATCTATGTGCTACAACATATTGGTCCTGTCATAAATTCATGTTCCCTGCACATTTAGGGTCCAATAGAATACTTCTGATGGAATTCTGATCTCTTTTTTTAGCCTGGGGAGTACACACTATGTCAGCTTTTAGTTTGTGGCTGAACTATAAAGGCTGAACCTGAAAACTGTTGTTTGTTTTGCTTGTTTATTTTGGGTATTTAACGTCCGCGTCAGCTCAGTGGCCATTTCTATTACACAAGTTTATCTCATCACAACCTAAGTCATGCCAGTTTTTTGGCGTAATCAGTAAACTGACACATGCCTTTGGACTGGGGGAGGTAACCGGAGTAGCCGGAGTAAACCCATGCAGACACGGGAAGGACATGCAAACGCACACAGAAAGGACCCAGGCCACTCCACTTGAACCCAGTGTCATTGGAACCCAGGCCTTTTGCTGGAGGGGGGTCGGTGGCAGGGCCTACTAACTGTGCCGCTCGAAATTAAAACTGAATAATGGCACACAAGAAAGGATTATAATTGCGCAAAATGGATTCATATAAGAACATATAATTTGATATGTTCTTATCAGCTAAACCTGTGCTGTGCGACCCTTTCTTATGCAGAATATTCTGGCTCTTACGATTTTAGTACCCAGTATGAGAATGTGTTCAATTCTGTACAAAAATTGTTGGCGTTAATCTCCAAATAGGTGTAAAGAAAATTGTAAAAGATTTCACTGGGTTGATCAATGAAGTAAAAAAAGACAGAGAAACCAGAAATAGCACTTCTTAACTTTTTCTATGGGTCCACAGATTCATATCAGGACAGTTACTGTCTGACAAAAAGGTTGGCACCAATGTTGGAAGTGGAAATGTTTTGGGCTACCAGTGGACACAAGAAGAAAAAGAATTTTCGCACGAAGACGTCTCCAGGAAATGCCGGTCAACCCTGTGTGGGATGAGGAGCCTATAGTCTTTAAGAGGGAAAACCAAAGGGCTTGTGGAATTACTTGGGCTCTTGGAGATTTCTGGAAAAGCAGCAAACCATACAATTAAAACACTGATATTTGAAATGCAAGTTACATTTGCACTGATGAATTTATTTTCTGCACAGGTGGTTACTTCCACTCTGGCCTCTTTGAGAATAGCCATGTATGAGGACAGTGGGAAGATCATCGGCCATCGAATTATCCCCGTGAACGCCATCCGGCCTGGCAAGCAACTCTGTTTATCTTCTCACTCTGCTCTGCTTACAGAACCTTCAACTTACTGTCACAGCAGCTCTGTACTCCACGAATAACGGCTTTCTTTTTTGATTTACACACTTAATCTTACAATATCGGATTCACAAGTTCCCACTGCTCAGAATTGTTATTAATAGTAAACAGTTCTGATAAATGGTATTTCCTCTGTCTGTCTGTTTCAGGTTACCATTACATAGGGCTGAAGAATGAGAAGAACCAGACACTGACACTGCCTGCTGTTTTTGTCTACACTGAAGTCAAAGACTATGTCCCGGACACTTTAGCAGGTAACACAGGTGTATTATATAAAGTGGAGAGAGTGTCTGCTATTAGAGCCTGTTCTTTTGTAATGCTGTATGGAAGTACAGTTCATGGGTACTCTCCTCATAAACAAAAAAATAAGCCAAGTCAAATTTATTCATGTAGCAATTTTTTACAGTAGAACTTTAGAACTATCTAGGCCCACAGCCTCAACATAGCATGCTTATGGTAACAATAGCAAGGAATAATTCTCTAAATATGATGAGGAAGAAACCTTGGGATGACCAAGACTTAATTGGGACACAACCTGCTTGGGTAGTCCATATGATAGATGTAAGAATTAAACTAAATTACCAAAACAATACATTTATACTAGTTAAATACATAGAGGGTAAATAGAATAATCAAAGTAGAGAATGTAATTAAATAAAGTATAATGAATAAAATATAGGCTCTATATATATATATATATATATATATATATAGCGCCTCAGTCAACAGGGGGTGTTAGGGCCCTCTGATATGGTCTGGTTAAAAGTATGAGGGCTGGAACTGGCGATGGAAGAAAAGCTTGAGTGTGGCCAGGACTGGTCCTGGCAGAACAGCGTAGTGTGAGGGCTGGAACTGGTACCAGAAGAAGAACCAGAAGGTAACACTTTCAAGAGGGATGACGTGAGACATCAGCAACCAACAAACCTGAGTGATTGCACATGAAACACAAGTAGACAGCAACCCAGCATCCCAGATCACCACAAAACAAAAAGAGGACCTCAGAGGAGTGTCGTGTGGTTCACTAGGCTAGTAGTGCTGATGACATGGTGGCACCATGTGCAAAGAAATGTTGCATGGGTTAAATAGTCTTGCTGCCAATGTTGAAGTCTATAAGAAATATGTCTAATAGTCCACTAGATCTAGCCAAGTCAAATTGACCTATCACACTGAGTGGCCAGGACAAGTTATTATGCTATTGCCTTTCTTTTTTTAAAAGAAATAAGATTAAGAGCTTTATCCAAAATTTTAACAGCAATTTACACTTTTTTTCCTTGCTGGATTAACAGAGGTAATTGAGGCACTGACCGATCCTATACGCTATATCAGCCTGATGGAGCAGAGAGCCAGTAGGCTTGCAGCTCTGACAGAGGAAGAGGGAGGACAGGAGGTAAATAACAAGGAGGTCTGTATAATTCTTATTATTGATAGGAGGTTCGGCTCATTTAGGGATAAATCCCATTGTTATTCCAAATGTTTAACAATATTCTATATTCTGCTGCATTATCATAAAAAAACACTTAACCAAAGTAATATGACCTTTTCTTATGATCTGAGCACTTTTGTTTTGACTTAAGCTGTTACACACACACACTTTGCAATTAACAAAATAATATTACATTTGTGTTTTTTTAATAAAAATTAAATAAATGTAAAAACAACTGTATGCTATATACACAGTATTGTGAGAAATATTTGAATGTTGTATGTCTGCATTAGTGAGACCTCTGGGTTTACTTCAAAGGATTTTACAACAAAGCTCCATGCAGTCTTGTGCTATGTTTGGACACCTCTGCACAAATTACGTTATGTTGATTTTCTAATTGAAAGGTACTAAGAGGTAAAATGCTTAAATACAACACATTTCTGCATGTTTTAATGAGTATTTCTTAAAACGTATGAAAAAAAATGAAATACAGTACTATTGAAAAGTCTTAAGCCACCATTATATTAAATTACCATTGTTTTAGCAGTGGTATAATGACCATATATAATTATTTCTCAGTTTATTTATTAGAATACAACCAGAAAATACAGAAATTTTGCATCCATTATTAAAAACTGAAAAAAAAACTTCTATAGGCTACAGTCAAGTCAGATTTATTTATATAGCGCTTTCTTACAATGGATCAAAGCAACTTTACAAATTGACATTATTTCCTAATATCTATTTCCAATCCCAAATTGAGCAAGCCTAGGGCGACAGTGGCAAGGAAAAACTTCCTAAGTGTTATGAAGAAGAAACCTCCTTCCTCCTTGGGTGGCATAGATGATAAATGTAAGAATGAAACTAATTTATCTAAACTAATAAGTCATGTCGTAGTTCAAGTAAAATGTAAAATATGCACATTGGCATTAAGTAGTCCGATACACAGTCACTCCAGGATCTTGAGTCTAAGCAGGAAAGTCGTTGGTGGCACTTCGACCCCAGCGAACCGGAGGAGGGTGAGGGTTACTGCCCTCTTGTGTGGCCCAGGTATGGTGGGGCTGGAGCTGTTGACGAAAGCAGCTTGAGTAAAGCTGAAGCGGATGAACATCATGTGTGGGGCAGGAACTGGTCCCGGAACACAGCTCGGATAGAAAACAGAGAATTTTATTAGTTATTGATTAAGAGCACAGTGTCTGTTAACAATCACTGATGCCACATGTAGCATGAGACCTCGGCAGCATTAGCTGTAGCAGCATAGCTAGAAAGAGGAGAACCGGAAGGTAGCACAGCCAAGAGGGGTCACATAAGACATCGGCAACCCTACGGGAGGCAGGAGACAGCAACTCTGTGTCTCTGATCACCATAAGACTCTTTGACTATGAACCTCCAGCTCTGCCCTTAGTCTAAGGCAAGGGTGCATGAGTCAAGATCACGAGGACCAAAGCCCAGTTCAGCCAGACCGACCACCCGACACTTCCGGCTAACGGACAAGGCAGGCAGGCCAGACATGACTCCAGACTCCGGCCCCAGTGACCCAAGCCATGCATCCCGGTATAAATCTAGTCAAAAGCCTGCGTAAATAAGTATGTTTTTAGCCTAGACTTAAAAATTTGGAGTGTGTCTGAGTCTCGAACTAAAGTGGGAAGTTTATTCCATAGATGAGGGGCCATGTATGAGAAAGCCTTTCCCCTTGCTGTGACTTTTTTAATTCTAGGAACTAAAAGAAGTCCTGCACCTACCAGACGAGCTGGATTGTATGACCTCTAAGAGTTCACTCAGATAATGTGGGGCCAGGCCATGTAGAGCTTTATAAGTTATAAGAAGTATTTTGTAATCAATGTGGAATTTAGCTGGTAACCAGTGTAGCGATGATAGAACAGGAGATATGATAAAATTTTCTAGTTCAAGTTAGCATCCAGTAAGTGAAGCGTTACAGTAATCCAAGCTTGAGGTTATAAATGCGTGAACCAGTTTCTCTGCATCATTAAAAGAGAGGATATTTCTAAGTTTAGCGATATTACGTAATTGAAAGAAAGCAATTTGAGTGGTGCTGCTAATGTGTGCATCAAAAGACAGATCTGAATTGAATATGACAAAAGTTTTTTACAGACGAACTGACCATTACTGAACAGCCATCTAGATTTAGGATAGATGTAGGCAACCTGTCTCTCACAGCCTTGGATACTACTAATAGCACCTCAGTTTTATCTGAGTTAAGTAAGAGAAAATTAAATGGCATCCAATCTTTTATTTCCTTTACACAGTCCTGAATTTTGTTGCTTGTAAGGCTGTCATTAGGTTTGGCTGATATGTACAGCTGTGTGTCATCTGCATAGCAGTGGAAACTAATGCCATGTTTACGAATAACTGAGCCTAGTGGCAGCATGTACAGAGAGAATAAAAGCGGGCCAAGCACTGACCCCTGAGGCACGGAAAGTATTTATTGTGACCTCCCCTTACACTTGAGTAATTGCAGTATCTGGCAGCCTTGTGCACTGTGCTGGTAGTTAGCCCACTGAGGGCTGTCCAAACCTTGTCATATGAATGTTCCTTGTATAGCCAGTGTTTGTTACCCCCTGTACTCTTAATACACTACACCATGTATGATAAGCATATTTATGTAATATTTAATACTTTTTCACTAGTTGTGTGTGTATGTCTGTATCCACAAGCTTCTGTGTTCTCACCAGTTTCCCCAATTACAAACAGCCCCTAGCAACAGCAGCATGCCAAACTTGACGCATGAGCTGATTGGCTGAACCTGTGGGACCTCTTTTGCCCTTCACTCTGACCAATCAAGCTGATGGCAGCTGTGAAGAGCAAAATATATTTGATTGTTATGACAAAACTGTTTTCATGGGAGGTTTTACTCTTAGTCCCTGCCATGTGATCTTTGTCCGCTGTAGTTAGAACCGACGCTCAGAGAGAAAGCTTTGCAAACAAGAGAAGGATTGAAAAAGGGTAAACAATCCTGATTTAGTGTTAACAATGATCAGAGTCGGGTACCAGCGCTACATCTATAAAGTCTGCACTGGACTGGAGGTACTTTGAAGGGTTGAGATGAAGCTTCTTGATTTATGTTTTAATTCTCTGAGTTAAATGTTATTTTGTGTTATATTCTTTGATAAAACAAAAATCTTGATTATTTTGACTATATAGCACTACTGCATAGTCAGCTAATACTCTGTTTTCTGTAGTCGCTGTCATGATATCTTTCAGTTTTCATGTTGTTATCAGATCTCTGAGTTCTATTGTGTAGTATTGACGATGACGAATGTGTTTTGAATATGCAGATAGATGTATCTGGAGAGCCAGTGTCAGAGCTGAAGAATGAGGCCCAGCGCCCCCCAGCTGAAAACGGAATGAGCCCTACTCCTCTCATCTCTCCGAAACCTCCCGCAATGGTCAGCCCTCCTGCATCCACCACAGGTGCATTACACACATCCCCGCTTTAAGTCCTCTTTTGTAAACAGTACAACTGCTGCAGTAGTGCTTGGTTTATCCTGCTTTTTTTTAAATGGCTGAAATATACACAGACGAGCCAAAGCATTATGACCACTCATAGCTTGAATATAATAGTAATAATGCACTTGCACTTATGATATGATGGTGTAGGTATTACAAGTATAAATGAGGTGCCTGCATAGTTAAGGAGAATGTATATATGGTATTTACTTTGATGTTCATCAAGAGTTTGCAACAAGGCTGGCACAACATACAGAATTAGTGCAAGCCTTGCAGCCATTGTATGGCACAGATATGTCAAGGAATCTGCTGATATTTTGGCAGCTTGGGTCTAATTTACAGAGAGAAGATGAAGATAGCAGTTAAGTCAGAGTTGATCCAAAGGGCATTTGTTTGTCATAATTGATGAGTAACTCTATCTTGCGTGTTACACCATTTCGTATGTGTTTATGAATTTTCATGACAGTCGGTGCAATACTTTAAGTTAGAGCACTATATGTTTGCTTTATGCATGGCTGGCTCAACCATTTAATTGATTGGCACGTGGCAATGACACTGTACAGAAATTCGAAGACTTGTTTGATAAATATTAAAGATAAAGTTATTAGGCTTCTTTTGAAACCAGATTTTTGGTGTGAAAATCCAGAGGCTAGTTCACTCAAGTATTAGTGATTTGCATATTATGCAAATTAGCTCAACACCAAGTGGGTGGAGCTATATCATTCTTGAGGCTTTTTTGTAGGTCATGAGACATCAAATCAGGAGAAAAACTTTGTCTCTATGTCATACGTGGTAGCAGCTATGGAAGTTTGGAAGTTCGGAGATATGGAAATTGATGTGTTGTTATAGCACCGCCATCAGAGTTGTGGAAGGTAGTACTACCTATTGACCAAGTGTCATGTTTGTGTGGTTTGGTCTGTGCGTGGTCAGATACTTCCTGCAATTTGATTGGTTAGTGGTGGCCATGTTTTTGTTGGGGGGCTTTACTCAGGAGAAAAAGAAGAATAAATATCCTAACAAATACAATAGGGTCCTTCGCACTGCATGCCTGTACCCTACTAATAACAATCTTTATTTATTTAGCAGCTTTCTTAATCCAGTTGTTCAAAGTTCTTTGCAGAGCAGATAATGGTATAAATACATTAAATCAAAATAAAACTTGATTAACAAATTCACTGTAAATCAGCATGTGACTGATGCAAGAATATGGTGTGGGGACACACATTAAAATGGAACGGCTCTGTCTCTTCCCTTAACAGGGTGGGGACACAAATGCATATTAAAACAGGAATGTTATACCCTCTGCCTTAATGGTGGGTGGACACAAACAAGTACTGCAACATATGGTGGAACAAAAACCCCACCAAACATGAGACGGTAAGGTAAATATTGCTTGGATTCCAATGAAGCGGGTAGGTCGGCTCTAGTATCGAGATCCCTGACAAAACAATAACAGTGTGTGATTAGTACCTGGGGTCCAGAGTTCCAATCCCACCTCTGCCAAGCTGCCACTGTTGGGTCATTGATCAAGTCCTTTAACAATGCTTGGATTGGAACAGTTGTAATAGCTAAGATTGTATCAGTTGCGAGTCACTTTGGATGAGAGCATCTGCTAAATGCCTAGATGTAGATGTTCCTCATATCTAGATCCCTGCCAAAAGTAAAACGTCAAAGTTGGATGGTAAGCTACGTCTCTGGTCTCATAGTTATCATGCTGAATGCTGGAGAAATGTTTGGGTGTAAAGACCTGAGCTACACTGACAAGGGCCACATTGTAATGGCTAGTTAACTGAGTCAAAGCATCTCCAAAATAGCATGGCTTATGGGGTGGAGTACCTACCAACAGTTGTCAAGGGAGGCCCGGCCAGCTACGTGTGTATTATTCACCTACCAGGGTGTAATGGAAGACGACAAGTCAGAAGAGGAAGTGTAATGCTCTGGGCAGTGTTCAGTAGACATTCACGTGGACGTCAAATTAACATCAGCTACCTAAATATCTACGCATTTGTTGTAGAACAAGTGGTTATAATGTTTTGACTCGCATACTTTGTCCAGCCTGGACTGTGAATGATTAATGTGTTTCCAATAAATGCATGCTTTGATGCTACTTACCATATTTTTTTCATTCTGTGTGTTTACTTCAGGTTCTGTGAAATCGACTGCCAGGACTGAAGATGTGATTCAGAGTGTTTTGACAGGTATTATTTCAGTAGACGAATTCGTTGAGTCATATCTGGCAACGCTTTCATATAAATAAACTATGCATCCATAGCAGACTTCGTTGTGTCAGTGGTGTAGAATCTGATGAGCCACGTTTGCTATGCATCTGTGATAGAGTTGGAGGCTCAGACGCTGGAGGAACTGAAGCAGCAGAAGGCTTTTATGCGGGAGCAGAAGAAGCAGTACAAAGATCTGAAGGAACTGGTGAAGAAGCATCACAAGAAGACCACGGACATGATTAAAGAGCACACAGCCAGGCAAAGCGAGCTCAACAGCGAACATCAGCGGCGCCTGTCGAACCTCAATAAGATTTCAAAACGAGACGGTAAGAAAAGGTAGGTTCCCTTACACTGACTCTCCTCATTGTTGTCTCTTATCTGTGTTATTTTGGGTTTTTTGTTTTGTTTTCAGCTTCTTTCTGGGTTCATTTCTTTGCACTTTTTTATTGGCTTGGCTATATATTCATCTTCCTGATTTGCGTACGTGTAACACTGAGTAATATTCACAAATCTGCTTGCAGATATCAGTGTTAACATTACATCATTCATTGTCTGTATGTGTGTGGTCAGGTCAGGTTCTGAGAATGCTCTGTCTGCTGTGGATCAAGAGTTGGCTGCTTTGGAGGAGGAGGATGCCCAGAGGCTTGCTGACCTCAAGGAGCAACAGCAGCAGCAGCTGCTGACACTCCGACAGGATCAGTACTACAGTGAGCAGTACCTCAAAAGCAAACACATCAAACAGGTACATGCTCTTAACTTTAGCCATGACTTCCTTCAGACAGAGTGCATTACACATATAGGTATGTTGTATCTATTCTAACTGGACATTTTTATCAGATACACATACTGCATAGCTATATTACATTACATATATTCTGTAGGTATATAGTTACTACAGCCCATGTCTTGCTATATGGAATTAATCAGCTTCACATCACATTAATGAATCCATCAAACTGGTATGTGATTTTTTATTTTTATTTTTTAATTTTTATTTTTTTTATTGTTGTTGTTGCTGTTAACTCCACATTTTCTGGGGTTAACATTCTGTTTAGAATTGCTGTCAATACAGGACTCTGAATGGGAAGACAGTCCTTTGCAGGGATGGGGAGGGGCTGATGTTGCAGCACTTTGTGATGATCCTCCCTCACACACAGCCAATCGTGTCTGCGTGTGAAACCCAACCTGTCCAGAAACCACTGGCAGGACTCGAACCTGAGTCTTGGTGTTGCTGGGCTAACATATTACAGTAGCTTGCCGAACTACTCAACTGACCACTACCGATTTTAATATAGTGTGTAATAAATGTGCACATGCCTTTGATTTACAAAGATTTATTTAGCACCTGCATTATATTTCATTAGCATGATAGTCACGTCGAAAAAGTTTGCTCTTGTTGGTTACATGTCTGAAAGATTACAGGCTAGTAGCAGGTACAGTCTGAAGTGCAATCTGTGCATTGACTGCAGATACGGTGAGAAGGAGCTAAGAAAAAGTAGGATACAGTGAAGCTGAACATTTGAACATGAGAGACCAGTACAACAAGAATTTATAGCATCTCGCCAGTACATACTTTTTTTTTCCATGATGCAAGATGGAATCTGTATCAACTTATAAACTGTTGTTGTAGCAATGGTATAATGATCATATATAACATATTGACAAAGACTGGACCCAGAAAATTCAAGCTTGAGTTCGTCACTCCATAATATTCTTTTTCAATGATCCTCATTCCAGTCTTTGTGAGCTTTAGCGTATCTTAGCTTTTTCACCCTGAAAAAGTGGTTTCTTGGCTGCTACACTTCCAAAAAGACCATTGCAGATCAATCAATACAACCAGTTATTTCAGTTTTTTTTTTTACTTTTTTAATACTCCATACAAATTTGTGTATATATGTATACATATACATATATTTATATATACGGTGGGGCAAAAAAGTATTTAGTCAGCCACTGATTGTGCAAGTTCTCCTACTTCTACTGAGAGAGGTCTGTAATTTTCATCATAGGTACACTTCAACTATGAGAGACAAAATGAGAAATAAAATACCAGGAAATCACATTGTAGGATTTTTAAAATATTTAATTGCAAATCATGGTGGAAAATAAGTATTTGGTCAATAAATTTGGTTCAACTCAATACTTTGTAACATAAACTTTGTTGGCAATGACAGAGGTCAAACGTCTCCTGTAAGTCTGTACACACTGTAGCTGGTATTTTGGCCCATTCGTCCATGCAGATCTCCTCTAGAGCAGTGATGTTTTGGGGCAACACTGACTTGCAGGTCTGGAGACTGGCTAGGCCACACCAGGACCTTAAAAGGCTTTTTTACGGCGCCACTCCTTCGTTGCCCAAGCAGTGTGTTTGGGATCATTGCCATGCTGGGTCTTTCAGAAGACCCAACACACTTAAAATTTGGCTTAAAATCTCACGATACCTGACCCCGTTCATTCTTCCTTAAACATGGATCAGTCGTCCTGTCCCCTTTGCAGAACAAAAGCCCCAAAGCATGATGTTTCCACCCCCATGCTTCACAGTAGGTATGGTGTTCTTGAGATGCAACTCAGCATTCTTCTTTCTCCGAACACGACGAGTTGAGTTTTTACCAAAAAGTTCTGATATTATACCACATGATATTCTCCCAATTCTCTTCTGGATCATCCATATGCTCTCTGGCAAACTGACGGGCCTGGACATGTACTGACTTAAGCAGGGGGACACGCCTGGCACTGCAGGATCTGAGTCCTTCTCGGCGTAGTGTGTTACTGATGGTAGCCTTTGTTACTTTGGTCCCAGCTCTCTGCAGGTCATTCATCAGGTCCCTCCGTGTAGTTCTGGGATTTTTGCTCACCGTTCTCATGATCATTTTGACCCCACGGGATGAGATCTTGCCATATCGACATCTCCCACAGTTGATTTATTCACACCAACTTGCTTGCTTATTGTAGATTCACTCTTCCCAGGCTGGTGCAGGTCTACAATTTTCTTCCTGGTGTCCTTCGACAGCTCTTTGGTCTTGGCCAAGGTTGAGTTTGGAGACTGTTTGAGGCTGAGGAAGTGTCCCTATGATGTGTGTGTCTTTGTGTGTCTTTGTGTATGATTGTTATTCACAAAACAGATGTGCTTCACTTAAAGTTCAGGGTATTATGCAGGGTATTATGTGCTACATTTTATATATAAAAGCTATATGGGATTTTGTAGGGTATTGAGTAATTGCCAAGATACTGTAGACATACAGTACATTTATGTAGTTCAGCCAGTACACAAACACTAAAGGAAAGGCCCTAGAAAACACCAATTCTAATGACCTGTGATTATTGATGACTTGAGTGTATATATACTATATGTCTAGTTTTGATTTAACCTTGTGTATGGATATAATTGACATTAAATAAACCAAACAAACACACTGTTATGTAGTGCCATTTGCAACTGTCCCAGAGTCTACTCTTTTAGATTTAGCATGTTTCTTTTCATTGTGGTGCTTATAAGGAGTCCCACACCATGGGCAAAAGAGCTCATGCCGATGCCACATGCACATTCGCTGCTTCTGCTGATCTTCTCACTGACTCATCTGCCTGCATGGTGGTTCATCTTATCTGCACACTGATAATCCTGCTACACGCAGTCACACAACACTACGCTCTTTATTGTCAAGTGCTCATTTCTTTACTTTGTGTTTAACACATTCTTCTGCACCAGAGTCTGTACTGTTACATATGCCGTTAAAACTTTATTTCCGCTAACACAACTCAAGGTAATATGCAGGTTCAGTAGATTAAAACATTTATTAATAAGGATAACATTGTTGGACAACAGACATATGTTAGGTGTACCTGATAAAAATGGCAAATGAGGGGTATACCAGTCAGAAGGATGGGCACACTCACTCATCTGTTTGCCTGTTTCTTCCATGGCTAAGCACTTCATGCAGCATTTGACTCTCTGAGTTACCCAAGGACTGACTCAGCAAGACATCAGAGTCTCTCTTCGATATCTGAGAGGAGAATACCTGTTGCCACATATAGCATTGTCTCTCAGGGAGTATGTGCTGGGACCTGTTCAAGTAGAAACCCGAATTAGTGTCCTCATTAAAAGCTGACAGAGTTCCAAGCTAATGAGTGCCCTGCAGGCCTGCGCCTGGAGAACAGAAAGTGTACACTGAGAAGTGACACTTACAATACTTTGCCATAAAGTAGAAGATTCATCATCATCATCTCTGTTTTGGTGTCTGTTCCAGTTGATGGAAAAGCTAATGACTGTCACCGAGGAGTGTCAGAGTAACCAACTGAAGAAATCGAAGGAACTATGTGATAAGTAAGTACTATACTGTAGAGAGATTGGGTTTGTACACAGTTATACACAATACATAATTTCACGTTATTTAATGTGCCCCTGAACTGATTGTTTTAAACAATGAAATATATGTGGTGGTGGTGTGTTAGGGTTTGTAGTGCTGGTATGAGTGAATCAGACAAAGCAGTGCAGCTGGAGTTTTTAAACACCCGTGTCACTGTTGGACTGAAAGTAGTCCACCTACCAAAAATGTCCAGCCACCAGCATCCTGTAGGCAGCATCATATGAGCACTGATGAAAGATTACAGGATGACTGACCCAAACTGTGCAACAACAAAAGAGCTACTGGCTTTGACTTTACATCTACAAGGTGGAGCAATAAGGTAGATGTGTCTAATAGAGTGCACAGCGAGTGAACTAACCACCACCCAAATAGTACCTGATCTGTGGTGGTCCTGACCGTTAGAGAACAATGTAAAGGGTACTAACAAAATATGTAGAGAAACAGATGGACTACAGTCTTGTATCAATTCTAGAACTACAAACTGCATTTAAATAGTAAATGGAGCTGATAAATTGGACAGTGAGTTCAGGAACAAGGTGATGTACTTAAAAATAATAATAATACTTAATAAAGTAATCAGTTAGTGTATACAGTGGTGCTTGGAAGTTTGTGAACCCTTTAGAATTGTCTACATTTCTGCATAAATATGACCTAAAACATCATCAAATTTCCAAACAAGTCCTAAAAGTAGATCAAGAGAACCCAATTAAACAAACAAGACATAATATTATATTTGGTCATTCATTTACTGAGGAAAATTATCTAACATTACATATCCAGAACCTTTGCTTTCATTAACTGGTGTCAGCCCCTTATGCAGCAACTAAATGTTTCCGGTCACTGCACATCAAACTTGAAGATATTTTAGATCATCACTCCCTACAGACCAACTTTAACTCTGAGATGTTGGTGGGTTCCTCACATGAACTGCTTCCACATTTTTATTGGATTAAGGTCAGGACTTTACTTGTCCAATCAAAAATTTTAACTTTATTCTTCCTTAACTGTTTTTCACTTTGGTAGAATGATTTATGTGTTTAGGATCGTTGTCTTGCTGCATGACCCATATCTGATATTAAGTTCACAAACAGATGTACTGATATTTTCCCTTTAGAATTTGCTGGTATAATTCATAGTTAATTATTCCAGCAATGATGACGAGAACATCCTGGCCCAGGTGCCATAAAATAGGCCCAAATCATGATACTACAACCACCATGTTTCACAGATGGGATAAGGTACTTGTGCTGGAATACAGTGTTTTTCATCGTGTAGACATACACATCTCAGTTGAACCAAAAAGATCTATTTCGGTCTCATCTGTCCACAAAGTGTATCTCTAGTAGCCTTCTGGATTGTCCATGAGCAATGTGATGGGCAGCAATGCTTTTTTTTGGAGAGCAGTGGCTTTCTCCTTGCAACCCTGCCATGCACACCATTTTTGTTCAGTCATGTCCTGATAGTGGACTCGTGATACCATTAGACAATGTGAAAGGCCTTTAGTTGCTTAGAGGTTATCCTGGGTTCCTTTGTGACCTCATGGACTATTACATACCTCACTCTTGTAGTGGTCTTTGTTGGTCAAGTGAGTAACAGTGGTTTTGAATTTCCTCCATTTGTACACAGTCTGTCTGACTGTGGATTGGTGAAGCCCAAACACTTTAGAGATATATTTTTCATGTAAATGAGCATTTGATGAGCATTTTCTGAGGTTCATAGAAAGTGAACCTTTAGATTTCCCCAAATTCAAAGTAAACCTTTAGATTTCCCCAAATTCCAACAATTGTTCTAAATACAATAGGGAACCCAGACATGCTTGAATGTCATCCTACTAATTGCTAACCCTAGAGATGTTCACATACTTTTGCCACTCACAGATTTAAAGCATTGGATCATTTTTCTCAATAAATAAATGACCAAGTATAATATTTTTTGTCTCATTTGTTTTACTGGGTTCTTTTTATCTACTTTAAGGACTTGTGTGAAAATATGCCGATGACTGTTCGCTCTATACTCTATTACGCTCTGTTCGCTCTATTGTGTAGCTCTGAGCTCATTCCTGCAACCACCGTTTAACCACATACAGTATCCAAATAACAGCGATGTACTTAATGAAATTAAGCGTGACTTCATAACATTGCATAGAATGTAGTCACAATAAAAGACTGACATTTCTTGAGGTAAATACTAGTTTTTGTCTTTGTATGCGATCTGTTTAAAATGTGTGTTTTTATATGTAGAGAAAAGAAAGAGCTGAAAAAGAGGATGGATAAGAAGAGACAGGAGAGGATACAGGAAGCAAAATCAAAAGATAAGAATCTAACAGAAGAGTAAGTCACTGACTGTGCTCATGATTGTTATGCTACTTTCTGACATACAATACAGTACAAGTAATTGGACAGTGATACCAAACTCTGTTTGGCGCTGTGAAGCAGTGATCCAGAGATCCCCAGGCTGCCTGTATGGAGACATCATGTTCTCCCCATTTCTGTCTGGGTTTCCCACAGATACCCTAAACCTTTTCACCCACAAATCTAAAACATGCGTTAGGTCAATTAGTGTCTCTAAAGTGTTCCAGCATCTGTGGCTTGTGCCCTATGATGGTTTGGTGCTTTGTCTAGGGTTGGTTCTGTCTTGTGCTGCTGTTTAGCCTGCCACCCTACCCACCCTGAATTGTAGTAATCCGGTTAGAATGAATCGGTGAATTAAAAGTGCTGATAGTAAAAAGGTCTGGCACTACATCAGATACAGTTTAATTGGCAGATAACAACTGCTGGATGGGGCTGGAGATGAGAGCTGTGATGAAGCTGATATCTTTCATCCAGTGTGCTAGAGAATGACTGATCACAGTATGAAACATAAGAGACTTATCATTTCCAGACAGTCACTTTTGCCTCTGGTAGAATATTTATTTAATAGTTTATTAAGTAGTATTTATAACCTTGTAATATATATATAGTAAACATTGCACTGGCTCATAAAAGACAATTTATCATCCCATAAATGTGTATGTTGATATTAACTGAATCCATTGGAAACACTGCAGTATTTTGCCTCTTTACTACAGTATTTCATAAGCATTGATAAGTGTAGAACATAAGGTGTTGTTTAACATACAAATTCTCAGAGCGTACTGTGGATGTTAAGCGACCAATAAATGTTTGTTTATTTGGTTCATTTAACATCACTATCAGCATCAATGGCCATTTTAATGACAGACAGAAGGTTATAATCAGCACACAAGGAACACAGGACTTCTTGCTGTGAGGCGATGGTGTTACCCACCAAATACCATGCCGCCCTACATATATATGTAGTTACCAAAAAAACTTATACACCATTTGAAATGACCTGAATTGCTGTTTTATAGATTCATGTATAATTATCTATTTAATTTTCACATCTTTAATGAAAACATTGTTTATTTGTTGACCGAAATGGCATCTAAAAATGGTATCCAATCTATTGACTGTTAGTGTAGCTGATTTGTATTGATCTACTTTTTCAATTGCTCTAATATACAATATACAAACCCCTGGTTAAAGTACAGCTTTTGTACATTTCCAGAAGATCCTATCGTGTTGTTTGTAAGATCTCAGGACTTAACTGACTAGGTTCTTGAAAGTTTGCAGAAATATGAATTGTATCATATTTCCAGCAGTGGATGTGTTACCTTATTTTAATTTCAAACTGTCAACAAACCATTATCATGTCAAGGGTTCCAAAACCTTTGCATAACATTGTGCATGTACAGTACTGTGCAAAAGTCTAAGGCCACCATTAGATTAGATATGCCATTGTTATATAATGACCATGTATATGTGTGTCTCAGTCTCCTAATACAACCATAAAATAGAGAGCAATTGGATGCAGTATTAAAAACAAAAAAAATAACTTCTATAGGCTCCAGTGGCAGTGTGACCTTACCTTGAGCAATAGCTGCATGTGGCAGCTGCATCGGGATGCCAAGTTCACCCTTCCACAGTCAAAAGAAGCTTGATCAGAAACGATCTTTTTGGAAGGGTAGCAGCCAAGAAACCACTTTTTTGGAAGGGGAACAGAGTGAAAGGCTAAGATATTCTAAAGCTTACAAAGATTGGAATGCAGATCAGTGGAAAAGAGTATTATGGTGTGGCGAATCCAAGTTTGAAATTTTGGGTCTTGTCGTCAACAGTATGTTATATATGGTTATTATATCATTGCTAAAACAGCAAATCATAAAACATTGCTAAAACATTAACTTTATTCTTCTTTAACCATTCTTTGGTAGAAGAACTTGTGTGCTTAGGGTTGTTGTCTTGCTGCCTGACCCACCTTCTCTTGAGATTCAGTTCATGGACAGATGTCCTGACATTTTCCTTTACAATTCTCTGATATCATTCAGAATTCATTGTTCCATCAATGATGGCAAGCCGTTTTGGCCCAGATGCAGCAAAACAGGCCCAAACCATGATACTACCATCGGCATGTTTCACAGATGGGATAAGGTTCTTATGCTGGAACGCAGTTTTCCTTTCTCCAAACATAATGATTTTCTTTTAAAGCAAAGAGTTCCATTATGCTCTCATCCATCCACAAAACATTCTTCCAATAGCCCTCTGGTTGTTATATTTGGTTATTATATCATTGCTAAAACAACAAATCATGGTGGCCTAAGACTTTTGGTGCAGCACTATAATGTTTATCATTTTACTTAAAAATTTTTTTTACTTTTAACAAAATGCATGTCTTACAGAATGAAGTTGGAGATCAACAGGTCACATGTAAATGAAGTTGTGCAGTATATCAAAAGGGTAAGTCAACCATGGTTGAAAGACATTCTGGCACATAGAAGTACAAAATGCACAGAGAACAATTGGTGTCGATTATGAAAGCTTCCTCTGTATTTGTTTTGTTTCTTTTGAAGCTGGAAGATGCTCAGAGCAAAAGGCAGGAGAAATTGACCGAGATGCACAAGCTCGTACGGAAGCAAATCCTGGACGAAAAACCAAAGGTACAAGACAGTTTGTTCCACTTCAGCTACAGCTTTAATGCTAAATGCACTATGAAATGACACTTCCAAAAAACACACAGACAGGGTGAGCATGTCATCTGATTGTCACTGTGATTCTAGGAGGATTGTTCACACGATGGAGAAGGTAAGCAGTTTTGCATCACGGCTCTTAATAAATAAGCGCTCTAATGCTGAAGGTAATCACGCTCTGCTTCATGAGCTCAGAATGAGTGGAGGTTATCCTTCAGCTGTATGGAAACATGCCAGTGCAGCATCCTAACACCTACAAACAGCAGAGCATTAACCTGAATGCCGGTCGGTTAGAAAGCCATTTTCTAACATGCTTAGCAGTGCCACATCAACAATCCTGCATTTTACCAGTAGTATAATGCATTTGTTGAGTGGTGTCTATGTTGCGGGCTCCGTCTGTGGGTGATGGGCTACGTCTGATGCTTGTGTGTGTCGGGCCGGGTGCTACAAACGTCCTGTCTCAATGTTTCCTTATTAACTAAAAGGATAACTATTTGAATAATATTTGAACCACGTTTAAATTAAGGTTGTGTTTCATCAATGGAGTTACATGCATATAAAGTAAGATTTTCTTAGATTTACCTCTGTACTTAAGTGGCTTCTCAGATCATTCTGATTTTCATGTATCAATTAAACAGTAACTTAAATGTATACTCCATTCACAATGTGAAACTCCAGAATGAGCATTAATAGTTTAGAGCAACTATAGTAAATCATTTAGGATTAAAATGCACTCATTGTCAAAAAATTAGCATGCCAAGAAGGAGTTTTTGGAACCCAGTGAAATTTTTGTGTTGATGAATTAATGATGATATGTTTTAAGTGATTACAATAAAGCAAAAGTTACATTTTAATACTGGATACTGTACAACTGAATAGAGCTCTAGTACCCTGTTGGGACCGGCTCTAGCCTGAATACAAGATGAGATACAGTTGGGCATGGAGGCGTACAGGTTCTACAGTGGTGCTTTGAAAGTTTGCGAACTCTTTAGAATTTTCTATATCTGCATAAATATGACCTAAAACATCATCCGATTTTCACAACAAGTCCTAAAGTAGGATCAGGAGAACTCTCAGTTAAAACAAATGAGACAAAAAATATTATATTGGTAATTATTATTGTGGAAAATTATCCAATATTACGATATTAGTGAGGGGCAAAAAGTATGCGAACATTTGCTTTCAGTATCTGGTGAAAAAGGTTTCCTATAACTGTTGATCAGTCCCTGCACACCGACTTGGAGGAATTTTAACAGCCCATTCCTCCGTACCAGAACAGCTTCAGCTCTGAGATGTTGGTGGGTTTCCTCACATCAACTGCTCGGCTTCAGGGTCCTTCCACAACATTTTGATTGGATTAAGGTCAGGACTGTGACTAGTCCATTACCAAAACATTAACTTTATTCTTCTGTAACCATTTCTTTGGTAGAACGACTTGTTTGCTTAGGGTCGTTGTCCTTGCTGCATGAGATTCAGTTCATGGACAGATGTCCCTGACATTTTTCCTTTACAATTCTCTGATATCATTCAGGAATTCATTGTTCCATCGATTCGATGGCAAGCCGTCCTTGCCAGAATGCAAGCAAAACCGGCCCCAAACCATAATTAACACCACCCCCATGTGTCAACAGATGGGATTAAGTTTTTCTTATGCTGGAATCAGTGTGTGTTCCTTTCTCCTAACATACCATTGTTGTTCCAGTGTTCTTCTTATGTGGACTCATGAACATACATTAGACCAATGTGAGAAGGCCCTTCAGGTGTGCTTATAGGTAGAAGGAGGGTCGTGGTACCGGGGGGGGGGGACAGATGAGGATTAAGGTTAGGATGCTGAATTGCAAAGTGTTTTCCTTTCTCCAAACACATACCATTGACGTTCAGTGTGCTTCTGATGGTGGACTCCATTGAAACAATTAACATTAGCCAATGTGAGAGAGGCTTCAAGTTGCTTAGACGTTACCTGGGTTCCTTGGTTGTGTCTGCAAACTTTATTAACGCCTGCTATTGCAGTGATCTTTGTTGGTCGACCACTCCTGGGTTCGGGAAACCAGTGGTCTTGAATTTCCTCCATTTGTACACAAATCTGTCTGACTGTGGATTGGTGGAGTCAAAACTCTTTCTGGTTTTGTAACCTTTTCCAGTCTGATGAGCATCAACAGCTCTCTTCACTGAGGTTCTCAGAAATCTCCTTTGTTCTACCAGTGATACACTTCACAAACGTGTGTTGTGAAGAGCAGACTTTGATAGATCCCTGTTCTTTAAATAAAACAGGGTGCCCACTCACACCTGATTGTCATCCATTGATTGAAACACCTGACTCTAATTTGACAGTCAAACCTAACTGCCTTTTCTTAGAGGTTCACACACTAATTGCCACTCACTAATATGTAATATTGGTAATTTTCTTCAATAAATAAATGGGACAATTATAATAATTTTGTCTCAAGGTGTTTAACTGGGTTCTTTATTCTACTTTTAAGACTTATAGGTCATATTTATGCAGATATATAGAAAACATTCTAGAGTTCACAAACTTTCAAGCACACGGTATATGGTATCCCTTTGGCACATTTGCCCACAGATGTTGCAAACTGCGAGCTATAGATCCTGCCACACCTTCCTAGGTTGATGAAGCTGGCATCCCTACTTCTTTATGTAGTTGCGATGGGAGACTGTAGAGTGGGATGGAGACGAGCCGCACCACCCTGTCTCATTACTGATCACTTCCCACATATACACTCTTTGTTGTGTTTATGTCCCTTACTGTGTGAACCACCACCGTCTCTGGCATCCGTGTGCTTCAGGTTATACAGTCACTACGTCCTGTCTATGATTTGGTTTCAGCCTTAAGGTAGGTAGGCACAACAGCATAAAACAAGCTCACCAAAGCTGGAAGGAGATGCCTGGTCCTGTTGAATCTTAACTTCTGCGCAACGTGCACATGGTAGGGGTCAGGAATTTAGCATCAAACTGAATGAAACCCACGAACGAAACCACCTGTCAGCGGTTAATGGTGCTGGAAGTGGTGTAATGATGTCGTAATGATTTCTTGACACAGAAACCCTTTTTCATACCTGTCTAGTATGGTTATGAATACAGCAGTATATCCGAGTATCGTTGCTGACCATGTGTATCCCTTCATGCTCACAAATGCATCCATCTTCTAATGGATACTTTCAGCATGATATCACCACCTTTTCATGATGCACAAGTCATCTCAATGATGCGATTTCATTAACATATCAATAAGTTGTCTCCTCAGTGACCAAACCTGTATCCAACTAGACCCCTTATGTGGTAGAACAGGAGATTAACACCATTTATGTTCAGCTGACAAATCTTCAACTGATATGTGATGCAGTAATATCATCACAAATGTGGACTGTTTTGAGGACCTTGTTGAACTCTTGCCATGCAGAATAAGTATTAGGAAGGCGTTCTTCATTTAATTGGCCTAGATGGTGCAAATAAGGGGCAGAGAGGGGCAGCAGCTGCATGTGTAGGCACAAGAGGGCACCACAGCACAGTGTATGGCATTTCATGAAACAGTTTTAGTGCTGATGCATCCCTTCGTTGTTGTAATCTATCAATGGGATAGTCAATACCAGATTTTTAGCTGCTAATGAATTAAAACTATGATCTTAATTTTAATTTACCCACAGCTGATTTACCATAAATCTCTCTTGGGTGATGTATCGTACACTTTTTGTGTAGCTTTTATTAGATGGTTGTTGTTACATGGAGATGATTTTCCATCTTTATGATGGTACATATGGAGCTCATCTTTGTAGAGTTTAAGACTGGTGTAGCACTCCTGTAGCACACACCCACCTAATACACACAGACTCTGATATATTTAGCAAATAACTGAAGAGTTGAGAAAATAGCATCCTTAAAGAAGCAGGTCAGACGAATTCAGTTGTTTATTTGTGGTTGAACCCCACGTCAGCAGGCAAAACACGCAATGATTGAAATTAACCAGGGCACAGCTAATATCCTAGACTAAGAAAGACAGATAGTGATAGAAAGATAGAAAGTAGTCACGACCCATTTTCACGCCTCAGAGCAGCCACTAATGGACAGCTATAACCATCCCTGGGTCTTTTGGGACCTGCTGGAGAACGGTCTCTGGACTCTGCTTGCTCACAGAGGAAAGCAGAAAGAATGAAGTGAGAAGAGCTAGAGAGAGACTGCACATTATCACTGGCATTTGCACATCCTGGAAAGCATTTTGAAGATCACTTCTTTACCCCAGTCACACCTTTAATGATGGTGGTGTGGGTATTGTGCTGTGCCTGACAGATCGAGCGAGGAGGAAAGATGAAAATGGCAGATGAACACCATCGCACCTCAGTGTGTGGGCACACAGGTGACCGCATCCTTTTAACGTTCTAATCAAAATGGCCACCAGGAGTCCCACCTGCACAGCATGCAGCGCAGCGTAATGAGTGTTGACCTTCAAATGCACTTTAAATGTGACTGGCACAGTTTAAGTGCTTAGTGATTTAAGGCACATAAGATTAATGTTGGACTTAATTAATGGTCTATAATCATTTCTTGGGTTTTATTTATTGGGCTTTGGAGCTGACGTTATGTTGCGATTATAATTTTGCGTAAATCACGTCATGGGCATAATGTAGTTTTCGAAATTCCAAGGATTTACTGTGTAGCTGCTTTAACTGAATTTAGCAGTAGTATCAGTAATTAAGCACCCGTTCATAGTAAAATAGTAGTTTTCTATTTAAGGTCAAGAAGGTCCTGGGTTCAATCCCAGGGTAGAGCGACCTGCGTCCTTGCGGAGTCTGCATGTCTTCCCTGTGTCTGCATGGGTTTACTCCGGGAACTCTGGTTTCCTCCCACAGTCCAAATACATGCATGTTAGGTTAATTGATTATGCATTGACTTGAGTGTGTTGTCACTGGTCTCGATGTAACCATGTATGTCTATGTGGCCTTGTGTGTTTTGCTGAAATGGCCACGCATGCTGATCGTGACGTTAAATTAAAACCAAAAAAACAAACAAATATGTCTAGAATAGTTATAAAGTAGTCACTTTCACAGGAGACTTGTTACTGGGAAAGGGCTTCCACATTGCAATGCCCGAAAGACAGAGAGGGAGAACCTAATTTACATCTTCAGTAGTGAACATCACAAGGCTGTTTAACTACGTTGGTAAGGGATGTGGATTTCATATGTGGAATATGTTTCTTAATATTATTATTATTATTATTATTATTATTATTATTATTCATAGTGCACAACTTAGAGTTCCATACTATTTTTTTAAACGTTACATTTGTTAGTAGCTTTCTTTTATATCCAGGTAATGTGTTAGTGTGTCTGTTGTATAGTTCTTCGGGGTTTCTTTATCCAGACTGTTGTTGTGTTGTTCCTAATAAAAGACCCATTCTGAAAACCAGGGGTCGGATACATACAAATAGAAAACCTAATACAAAATGGTTGTGCAACTTCACACACAGGAGCTCTGTGCCATCTCCATGGCAACACTCATCCTGGCCCTGAACCCCATTTCGCTCAACAACCTGGCTTCTAGGACACCATACCTCACACCATAGTCCTGTACACAGACGGAGCCCAGTGCACCAAAATAGCCCAATGCAGAGATAGCCTAATACATGATTCACTCCAGCACATGCATAAATAGAGACACGATCCAGCACCAATAGAGATGCAGCCCGGCACGCATTAACCTACATCCCAACACACATGCACAGAGAGGCACAGTCCAAAACACAGAGATGAACAGTCCACCAACACGAACACGCAGGCACAGGGCAGTGAAATACAGTCCAAGACATTCCGAGAAATAGCTCAGCATGCAAAGATTCAAAACACAGAAATCCAGTGTGTTATTGACACTCTTGTTAAAATGGGTAAAAATACTATTAGCACATGCCTTTGTGGTTTACTTAATCAAACACTGAAAATATGAGAGAAATCTGACCTTTATTTGATTTTCAGGGAAGTAAAATCCATTTCGACATTTCTCAAAATTTCTCAATTGGTGGTACCTTAACTAGCATTTAGTGTCACCTTCCCTGCCACCATAAGGGACCTGCCGTCTTCTCTTATAATGCTTGAAGAGAACATAAATCTGAGTGCATTCTCAATGCAAACTCTTTCCAGGTCCACCAGAGTCTGTGGTCCTCTTTTGCGCACTCCTTTCAGCCTAGAGGAGTAGGTCAGGGAACAGGGGAGGCCATGTCAAACTCCTTGTCAAAAGGGATCATTCTGGAGCTGACTGTAGGTCTCCAATGGCCTTAAGTACAACTGTGTAATGATTATGCAATGTTTCTTTACATAATTGTCATTTATTGAACTTATGTATAAACATCTGTTCAGTCAACATTCATTCACTTATACAGCCATGGTACGCTAAGGTTGTTATCCTTATCATCGATGTAATATATGTACTTAACCCATGTATGAACTTGCTTTTGTAGTACAGAATTTGTAGTGACACATGTAACAGTGCAGCCTCTGGTACAGAAAGTTTTATTAAGCACTGCCTGACTCAACGACTAACCTCGTTAAAAGCAAAGCATTAAAAGGAACTTTCATCTTAAATGTCCTTTGTTTGCTTTGAATTAATTGGTAAGTACATAGAGAAGAGGACTTCGTGACAATCTCAGACATAGAAAGGTTAAGGTCGTTGAAGTTGGCTTGTGGAACAGTAGACAGTTGTCTGACTCCATGTAGCAACATGCCCATATTTGGTAAAAATGCGCCGTCAATTTGGACCATCAAAGGTGATTTCCTCTTTGTTTGTGTTTGAAATGGTCTGTTTAAATACAAGTTGATGGCACACTATCACTGTACCCTTTATATAAGTTTCTCGCCAAGCTAATTAAAAGCTGTGAGCAGGTTTTGCTGCTTGCTGTGACAAATCATGCATGGAGAAAACTGCAGGAATGAAGCTCCACACTTATCTTCCACATAAAGCATTGCTGTTTCTTGTAAGTAAGCACAATTATATACAGCTGAAAAAGGTTTGACACTTTCTCTGTTCAGACATAACTATTTTAATGGCGCTTTAAAAAGAATATAAGCAATTTGACTGGTCCATTTTGCTTATCCTGGGCCGTGGAGTGATTCTCCCTGTCCAGCTTCCTCTCCGTCAGGCATAGCTCAGTCTTGCCTTTGTGATGTCTGGTCTGGTCGGAAGCCTTTGCCAGGACTTGCACCCGGCTTACTGCAGTGGTTGGCCTGAGTATTAGACAGCTGCAAACCCAAGCACCAACAGAAAATGTATTTACTGTAATTTGCTAATAGTAGAAATCTAAGAGCAGTTCATGTTAAAAAACAAAACAAACTTTACTTGATATGCAGTGACCAAAAAAAAACTCACCAAGGAGTTGTTGGAATCGACTGAAAGTTTATATACGTGAATGAAATGATTATATATGTAAGTGATTACAATATTAGAGTGAAAGGATAAGTTTATTGGGGAAAACTATACAATTGAAAGAAGGCTCTAGTATCCCGTTAGGCCGCCTCTAGCCTGGATATAAGAGATACGGTTGGGCGTTGAAGGCAAACAGGTTCCGTATGGTGTCTTGTGGCACATTTGCCCACATTTACATTTACAGCACTTATCCAGAGCGACTTACAATTGATACAGTCTCACAGTCCAAGCAATGGTGGGTTAAGGGCCTTGCTCAAGGACCCAACAGTGCCAGTTTAGCAGAGGTGGGATTTGAACCCTGGACGTTTTGGTCCATAATCCAGTACCTTAACCGCTAGGCTACCACAGATGTTGCAGCTGGGCCTGTAGATCCTCATCCATCACACCAGCAGTTGGGACAGTGTGTTGCTCCACAGCAAATGCAGGATTGTAGCACTCACCGCAAGGCCTTCATACTCAAACCCGACCATCATCGCATCCCAAACAGAACCTGGATTTCAGTCCAGTTTCAGTTCGTAGCAGTCCAGGTTTCTCATACATGACACAACTGCAACCGAAGGTGATGGTGCCTGGCTGTCAATGGCAGGACACATAATAGGCAACGTGACAACAACATTCTGCTAAGCACCTGGAAATTATGTGTATTGAAGGTCCCACTTGTGTCTGGATGGTGGACATCAAAACTGTGGGAGGTGCTGGTGCTTCTTGGCAGATCAAACCGCCCGGAGCCAGTTCGTCATGTGTGCGTGCCCTCACAGAACCACTGCTTCCAACAACTCCTAACAGCTAGGTCGGAATGGCCAAGGTGGTGGGCAGTTCATCAAAATGATCATACTGCTTCCCTCAGTCCAATGATGCAGCCCCTCTCAAAGTCTTTTGCAAAATGTCTTTGAGTGCGCTGTAGAGACATGTCTAGCAGTCAACGATCTCTCACCAAATGGTACACTACCAAAAAGTAGCTTCTGAGAGTATTTTTATAGGCCAGCTGGTGAAGCAATTTTACACCCTCTTGTGGCAAGACCCATTGTGTAATCAATCCACACCTATGATCATTTAAATGTATACCTGAGACATAACTGCATGCCGAGTTTTGCGGCAATCTGACACTGCTATCTGGGTGCTTTATTTGTTTTTGTCAATGAGTAGACATGTTCTTAGGGTGGCATAGATAAGAAGGAATGTTTCTGCTTTTGTTTCTATATTTTTTCTACTTCTAAAACACAAACAGGACAATTGCAGTTTTTTTGTAGTATCCCCAAGCCTTGCATACTGCCATAAGACCCTAGGTGGCTGGCTATCTAAAGATGCATTTTCCATTTTGCTTCCACTGCTCATAATCTTCTACCTGGGACAGTTAAATAGCAGAAGACTACTTGGCACTTAATCACTCGACATCCACATTCTGTAAGCTTGAGTGGCCTGTGTTTGTTTTTCAATGACCTTGCCACTACATAACCGCAATAATTGAGAACCAGACCTTGGGCAGGGCAGAGATCAAACCAACTTGCTAGAAAAGTGACACATGACAGTCACTGTCTTCAGTCAAAGTGACAGCCCTTCAGTATGATCATTTCTACTGCCCGTGTTTGTGTATGGAGATTTCTTGGTTGAATATGTGTACACATACTTTTAGGCATCATTGAAGTAATGGGTGAATCCCATTTCAGGGGCTGCATCCTTCGAAGGACGCAGTCTACGCGGTCTATGAAGGTGTGTGCTTGGAAGGCTGGGTAGACCGCGATGCAGGCCGAACCGAAATGAGACGGTCTACTCTGCATTGGATTTCCTGTTTGCGTCACTGAACCACCCGCCCGCACCCTATCACAAAACAGCAATAATCGTTATAACAATGGAGCCAGAAATTTGGAGTTTAGTTTATATGCTGTTTTTGGTTTTTCAATTATTGGAGGAGAAGCTTCACTGCAGTTCACTGGAATTTGCGCAATGCATCTCGAGATATGGTAGGTCCTTCGTTTTCAGGGAAAAGAAGGCCGCATTTGTCGGCCGCATACGAAGGAGCCTTCGGAATGGGACAGCCTAGGCGCGGAGCTATAACGCAATCGGTCTTCAAATGCAGCCTTCAAAGGACGCAGCCCCTGAAATGGGATTCACCCAAAATACAGATATAACCAAGTGTGGATGATACAGAGTAAGAAATCCCCAAGATGGAAGAGAGAGAACAAAAT
>JAJAGP010001730.1:70440-140831 GCA_025084515.1 Ancistrus triradiatus
GGATTAATTCAATTACAATATTCCTTATGGGAAAAATTTGCTTGGTTTTAGGTTCTTGACAAGCCTTCTGGGACGAATTAACAACGAGAACTGAGG
This sequence comes from Ancistrus triradiatus, assembly GCA_025084515.1. Taxonomy (NCBI): domain Eukaryota; kingdom Metazoa; phylum Chordata; class Actinopteri; order Siluriformes; family Loricariidae; genus Ancistrus; species Ancistrus triradiatus. Next base: position 70,537 of record JAJAGP010001730.1, read on the forward strand.
TACCTCTGTATTCTACATTTTCTCATGTTTTATACAAATAGATCAACAAATCATCACTGTTCAAAGCCTTTGTTCTGCTTAACAATGAAATGTATGGTCTTTGTTCAGTTTCATATTCAATTTTTGTTACATCAACTGTATTCTATGTTTTTTATGCTTTCTTGCAAACAGATCAGCAAACTTAAGGCTTTTGCCAAAAGTTTTCTGCTGCAGCAGGCTTAAGGCTTTTGCATTCCTTGACCCAATATATACACCTAAATTGCTCGGCCTGTCGCTGGCCATGATGGACTCCACATTTAGTGCAGAAAAACTCTGCTCACAAGAAGCAGTACTAATTGGGATTGAAAAAGCCATTCATAGTGAATTTCTCTAACATCAACTGTATTCTACCATTTTTACACTCCTCATTTAGGGGGGGGAGAGCTTCTTGTCACAAGGGTTCTGGTCCCCCTCCACTGGATGGAATGTACTTCCACTGGGTGTCTCTATGACTGAGTTCCATGCTGTCTTCCCACAGCGACTAAAGTCTCACCTTTTCACTCAGCACATTAGCTTAAGGAAATTAACATTGTCCCACCTCTGGTTTAAAATTCTCTGGCTTTTGTAATATCACTCAGTTTCTATGAGTGTCTCCCACTGGTGTCTTAAGATTGTAAGAAAATGCATAAAGAAATGTGTTTATCTGGAAGCAAATGAAAGCTGTTTCTGCATAAATATCACCACCTCCTTGTAGATTGCTTGCAGATGCAGCTTATTTACATAGCAATTGCTGTCAAAGTGGAAGGATTGGAAGTTTATTTGCCAGCGCTTAATGAGTGCCTTGCATCTCTGAAGTGTAGCACTCAGTGCAGAGGAAAACTGCACATTTAAAAATGCTCAAGAGTCATTTTGCTAGCCATTGATTGCCATCTTCATGTCAGTGTCTTCATGACTGTTAATGTTTTTACTGGTGGCTTGGATAAACGCTGTGAGAATTTATTTGCAGTTGAGCGTAGGATGGAAGAGCTTCGGAATACTCACTGGTAGCTTAGAAATAGGACAGCTGTTGAAGAAGGTCATCTTCCTCACAGAGTATTTTAGGAGATCAGAAGAATTGGATCTGAGGCTAGTCAGTTGACAGATGACAAGTCTGTTGAGGAAAGACATATTTAACATCCTCTGCTCAGTAGGGAGTGGAAACTAGACTGCCACGCTTTCATCGCTCAGGATCACTTTAGGTGAGCGTGACACCCCACTGACTCTGACTCGGCATGGTCTTTTTACAAATCTCTACTTTAGGAGCTACTGCTCCAGAAACATGTTATGTTGCTTTTCATATGTTCAAAGAGATTAAATAGTAGTTACATTTAGGAATACTGTATATAGAGTGGGGCAAAAAATTATTTAGTCAGCCACTGATTGTGCAAGTTCTTCTGCTTAGAAAGATGAGAGAGGTCTGTAATTTTCATCATAGGTACACTTCAACTATGAGAGACAAAGTGAGAAACAAAAATCCAGGAATTGTAGGATTTTTAAATAATTTAGTTGTAAATTAGGGTGGAAAATAAGTATTTGGTCAATAACAAAAGTTCAACTCAATGCTTTGTAACATAACCTTTGTTGACAATGACAGAGGTCAAACATTTCCTGTAAGTCTTCACCAGGTTTGCACAAACTGTAGCAGGTATTTTGGCCCATTCCTCTATGCAGATCTCCTCTAGAGCAGTGATGTTTTGGGGCAACACGGACTTTCAACTCCCTCCACAAATTTTCTATGGGGTTGAGGTCTGGAGACTGGCTAGGCCACTCCAGGACCTTGAAATGCTTTTTACGCAGCCACTCCTTCGTTGCCCGAGCAGTGTGTTTGGGATCATTGTCATGCTAGAAAACCCAGCCACGTTCCATTTTCAATGCTCTCACTGATGGAAGGAGGTTTTGGCTTAAAATCTCATGATACATGGCCCCATTCATTCTTCCCTTAACTCGGATCAGTCGCCCTGTCCCCTCTGCAGAAAAACAGCCCCAAAGCATGATGTTTCCACCCCCATGCTTCACAGTAGGTATGGTGTTCTTGGGATGCAACTCAGCATTTTTTTTCTCCAGCTGAGTTTTTACCAAAAAGTTCTATTTTGGTTTCATCTAACCACATGATATTCTCCCAATCCTCATCTGGATCATCCATATGCTCTCTGGCAAATTTCAGATGGGCCTAGACAAGTACTGGCTTAAGCAGAAGGACACGACTGGCACTGCAGAATCTGTGTCCCCCTCGGCGTAGTGTGTTACTGATGGTAGCCTTTGTTACTTTGGTCCCAGCTCTCTGCAGGTCATTCATCAGGTCCCTCCATGTAGTACTGGGATTTTTGCTAACCGTACTCATGATCATTTTGACCCCACGGGATGAGATCTTGTGTGGAGCCCCAGATCGTGGGAGATTATCAATGGCGTTATACGTCTTCCATTGCTTCCACAGTTGATTTATTAACACCAACTTGCTTGCCTATTGTAGATTCACTCTTCCCTGCCTGGTGCAGGTGTACAGTTTTTGTCCTGATGTTCTTTGACAGCTCTTTGGTCTTGGCCATGGTTGAGTTTGGAGTCTTGACTGTCTGAGGCTGTGGACAGGTGTCTTTTATACAGATAACGAGGTCAAACAGGTGCCATTAATACAGGTAACAAGTGGAGGACAGAAGAGCTTCTTAAAGAAGAAGTTACAGGTCTGTGAGGGAAAATCTTGCTTGTTTGTGGGTGACCAAATACAAATTTTCCACCATGATTTACAATTAAATTCTTTAAAAATCTAACAATGTGATTTCCTAGATATTTTTTTTCTCATTTTGTCTCTCATAGTTGAAGTGTACCTATGATGAAAATTACAGACCTCTCTCATCTTTCTAAGTAGGAGAACGTGCACAATCAGTGGCTGACTAAATACTTATTTGCCCCACTGTATTTATATCATGCAGGTGGCATGGTGGGGCGGTGTTTAGCGCTCTAGCTCTCACAGCTCCAGAGCCGCTAGTTCCAAAGCCAAGCCTGGCCTCCGAAGCCTGTATGGAGTTTGCATGTTCTCCATGTGTCTACAGGTACTCTGGTTTCTTCCCACATTCCAAAGACATGTTAGGTCAACTGGTGTCTCTAAAGTGTCACAGTGGGAGTGAGTGAGTGCAAGGATCCATGCCTGTGCTTGCATGCCCTGTGATAGACTGGCACCCAATCAAGAGGTGGTTCCCTCCTTGTGCTCTGTGCTGCCTGTTAGCCACCTCCAATGATCCTGAATTAGATTAAATTAGGGGGGGGGGGGGGGCTCAGTACATAAGTGTGGCTCAGTACATAAGGCTCCTGACTCCAATGATGGTGCCACTGAACTATGCCCTTAATTCTCAACTAAGGACTCGGCTCAGACGCGAGAATGTCTGGGTAAGGATATGGGTGCATAAATTAGTAATGTAGTAAAGTAGTCATGTTTACAACAGATGTATCTGTGGATACCTTTTTTTAATCTTGCTTGGGTTAAGTGTCTGAGTTTGCAAATCTTCAAAGTGGGAACACAAATACAAGCCTCCAACATGGGCTTTGCTTTCCCCTGATTTTTAATTACTGCTGCTGTCACACAGCCACCCCAGGTGATAAAGAGGTGGCACTCATGCACACACATCCTGCCATAGACAGCTCTGTCTGCAAGTGGCTCAGCTTACCGTCAAAAACAGTTGGGCGTCCAGGCTCCAGGCTGCTTCACTCTCCATGCACCTCACATGCACCCATGTGCCAAGGAGTAGGAAAGAACGCAAGGTGGCATTTTTAATCTGATTGCCTTTGTGCCAGGGCCAGCAGGGGGACAGCAGATGTCCTTCCCCTAAGTAGGTCGCACTTTGTGAAGGGTGTCTGCATTGCGACCATCTTTAGCCATCTGGTTGCGCCCTGTCACTGTCAGCTGTGTGAAAATATGATTTCCTGCAAGGGAACACCATCTACAGAGGCAACTGAAGAGAATATCAGAGGATGCTAACAAAGCTGTTAATGCAGAAAGTAAATAAATAGACAGTCATACATATGATATTATACTGATAACTGTATATTGCACAATACACTGTCCACTGTGTTCTACATTGTATAGTGTAGTGTGAAAGCCCTGGTTGTGACATTGTTGGGAAGTGTATGAAAGTCATTGAGAACAACTATAACACAGCTTTAAACTCACATTTTTCCAATTAAAGCTGAGACATGTTCTTTAATTTATGTATACACTCAGTTTTTATCATCACTAAACATGCATCATGTTAAAAATACCAGCATATGATGTGTTTTGTGTGCTGCTCAAAATGCATGAGATGCTTTCAATGCTTTTAGCATTCAATGCTGGTGACCAGTATACTCACTATCTGGGGTCCAGGGCTGCTGAATATCTTACTCACCAAACCAGCATACAACAAACAATATGCTGGTCTATTTAACAGGGCTAATGAACTTGAAATACAGAAGCGGATTAGAAAGCAGCAAAGACTAGAAAGTGTTGTGGTTTGTGTTGGCCAGCCAGCTTTACCATCATCATCAGCAAGTCCCTGAGAGTCCACCAGTCTAACAAGCACCAGAACAGCACTAAACACGCAAAGCCAACATGGTACAGAGAACTCTTGTTGCATGGTGTTGTTAACTGACCAGCAGACCACTGTCCACTGTTAAAATTGCCTACAATGGGCATGTACATGTCAGAGCTGATCCTTGGGGCAATGAAGGTGGTCTGCTCTAATGAGTCCTGCTGTCTTTTGCTGGGTAGGTATGCACCATTTACCTGGGAAATTGAAGGCACCAGGATTCACTATGGGAAGAAGCCAGTGGAGGAAGTGCGATGCTCTGGGTAACATTCTGCTGGAATAACTTTGGGTATTCGTGTGGACATTAGCGTGAAGAGTTAACAATGTTATGGACAATTAGGTTTTAATGTTTTGACTGATCGGTATATGTTGCATTTTGGATGCTGGTATGTTGCTCATAAAACAAGACTGGATGAGTTCCATGTTGGTCCAAGTTGGTTAGTGCTGGTCTGGTGATTATCTGGTGGTGGTTTGGTTGGAGAACTCAAATGATCTTGCTGGTCATGCTGCAAGCAATTGTGGGTTAAGGGCCTTGCTCAAGGACCAAATAGTGGTAGCTTGGCAGAAGTAGCACTTGAACCCTGGACCTTCTGGTCCATAGTCCAGTGCCTTATCTGCTAAGCTACCACAGTTGTATAAAGCTGGTAAAGCTGGTTGACCAGCGTACCATTGTCCAAAACACAACATGCTAGTCATTGCTGTTTTTTTTGTAGCAAACTTTGTATTCTTGAACATCAGACTGAGATTCACACATAGAGAATGATATTTTCTCAGTGTGTTTTTATGACACAGTAGATCTAGTATTACAGGTTATAGCTTAGTAGATGCAGTAATGTGCCTCCCAAATTGCATACTGTAATGGTTTCAAAGTATCAGCAACATCATTGGTGGTACAGTAATCTGACATGCCATTCAGCACACAGAGGTATGTCGATTGCGAAGCAGTCAAAATAAATGTTTCTGTTTAAGTCTGTCTGAAGAAGAGATTCTTCTAAGTACCAAATATATACAAACATTTGCATATATGTGTATGGTCCAATAAGGTTATTATGTTATTAAGGTAATTAACCTACTTCATCTATATATTACCTTGCCAGATTGTGACGGCACGGTGGCTCAGTGGGTAGCTCTGTCGCCTCACAGCAAGAAGGTCCTGGGTTCGATTCCAGGGTCCTGGGTTCCAGCGACCTGGGTCCTGTCTGTGTGGAGTCTGCATGTCCTTTTTCAGGGTTTCCTCCCACAGTCCAAAAACATGGATTAGGTTAATTGATTAAATAAAAAAAATTGGCCCCAACCTGATTTTATATATGTAGTTTTGATAAAGCCTTGAGTGTTGATTGTTTTGGAGAATTGGAACTGTAATTGTATAATGACAGGTGACTTTTAAATAAATCACCTAGATTTCGGGGATGCAAATCGAAATTCTAATTCAGAGCTCATATCTACCTGTGACAAATATGAATATGCTTAAATTAGCAATGGAGTAGCTGTAGAGCTATTATCTGGAGGACATGAGTAGGTCTCTAAATAGCATATTCATGGATATTCATAAATCCTGTTTTTTTTTTTTTATGGAGATCTTTCTAGGCCATATGTTCTCTTCTGTGGACTTAAAAATACTAAACAATTTAGTGTACATGGAGCAATTGTAAGTCATTCTTAATGACCATGTCATAGCAACCTTAAATATGTGATACACTTTCAGGCACTGAGAAGCCTGGGCATAAATGACAAGGGAGTGTGTAACACTGTCGTTGCCTTTGACACAAATTGTCTTTGGTGCTTTTCTTTAATTACAATACTCCCAGAAGAGAGAGCGGGGTAGTTAACTCGTCAAATAAGTATTAACACAATTATTGGGTCAGAATGAATACAATTCCGTCATGTTTAATCATTAGGGGAGTCTATGCCTGGGAGAAAAACATATTCTGCAGAAGTGAATTAGGAGAACTGCGAGAGTCCAGACAGATAAATTGAGACAAGCATCACTTTAATTCAATTTGATTTGCATTGCTCTCTCAGCACTTTATTGTGGGATACTCCCATGACACAGGCTCCTCTTTGGCTTCATAAATACTGTACTGCTGAATTACCCCAGCACTGTTGTTCAACACCATTTCTAAACCTTTTAACATTTGACTTCATGCTCTGTTGAAACGGCTAAAAAGCACTCAGCATGAGTTAATCAGAGCTACAGATATAGTATCACTCCATGTCCATTATGACTGTGCTTTGAGAGTTGAATCGGCTTCCTATAAACTCAAATCCTGATCTGGTTATTCCTACAGCTTCAAATGGAGCTGGACCAGGAGTACCAGGACAAGTTCCGACGGCTCCCGGTGGAGATCCAAGAGTTCGTACAGGACAACTCTAAAGGCAAGCTGAGTAACGAATGGGACTCAAGCTGCCTTAGCACCTCATCCACCTCTGAGAAACTGAACCATAAAGCGTGCCAGTCGGAGGAGGACACGGAGGAGGACTTGACAGAGAAGGTGTTTGATACTGTGCTCTGAGTTAGGCTTTGAGAGTTAGATTGTAACCATGCACATGTTCACGTATGTACATAGAGTTTGTGATATCGACGCTCCTGTGGTCTTATAATAGTCACTGACAATGTTAATGTTTTGGTACAGCTTCTGTAGGATCTATTGATAGTATGTTGAGCTGATTTACTTGAACAGCCAGAATACTGAATGTTTCTTCATGACATTTCAGTTTTTACTTTGACAGCTGTTATAGAGCTAACTGTTAAGTCACACATTATGCTGCTTCTGTTTGGGTTTAGCTCATCACTGGATTATGCTTGTATTTTCATGGTTTAACAGTGAATTTAGCCCAGGCAATTATTTTCAAGGAGAGCTTTGAAAAATCTTTGTGTGTAAGTCTGTGTAAATAGCTTTAGAGACTTGAGTAGAGACTTTCTATGTACTACAATTGAGATTTGTATCAAATATACTTTACTAGATTCACTGCATTATTATATATTACTGTTTCTGTTTTGTTGAAAAGTCTTTATTAATTCCATTTTTCCTGTGTTTTATATCTGTAAATAAGACTAAATTTGGGTAGTCAGTGTAATGCACGAGAAGTGGAGTTAGTTGCATGTTTTGTACATGTGTAAGGTTACTTAAGTAGCACATTTAGGACATACTCTGCAATGTAAATACGTCATTTGACTTAGGAAAGAAATGAGAGACCACATTATCTTACTTAGAACCCAATGTATGTGTACTTATACTGTAGATACAGTGCACTGTACACTCACGTTGACATATTTCTACAAAGAGAAGAAGAGGAATTGCTTTATGGCTATAGCACAGAGATGCTGGCCCATCTAGACCTTCACTGGTCATTGAGATCTAGGATTAAACCCATTGTTATATCAAGAGCCCTTCACATACTACTGAAAAGGGAAATATAAAAAAATACAGGTCCATATCATTTCTATAACCAAGGACAAAAGTAGATAACTCTCACCTTTTGTGGCAAAATGTAGTGTGTGCCAAACCAAAAACATACCTTTAAAGTTTGTGTAATTTCTAAAGAGACTTGTCTTAAAAGCACTTTAGCACTGGATGTTATTCTTACTCTAATTGTGATGTAGGCTGTAGTCACTAATTTAACTTAACAATAAATGTAAAGATGTATATTATAAGCTAGAAACTATTTACCAAATTAGGGAAGCTTATGTAATGTGGCGACATCCCTGGTCTGGAGGGGACACCCGCAGCCCAAGTGCATCCCACACCTTAACTTTATGGCACCAGGAGGTTGTATATCTGGACTTCATGGTGTGAAGAGACTGAACGTAATTTCAAAATGCAACTGAACTTCACCTTGCCCGAGGTGGGATACAAACCAGGGTGGTGCAGCACTGAGAACCAGCGCTCTGCTCCAACACTACAACTACATGGGGTCCCCTTTTGTAAGTGCTGCTCCATGATATTATTTTTGGTTAGTCCTCTCCTGATCCATATATCTGTAACAAATGTTTCCTTGCACTGCAAAAAAACAAATAAAAGTTGGGAAAGTATGGATTTTTTAATGTAGTCTGTCTTGAATTTACTATGAGTTTTATTTCATTGCAGACAGTATGAACTATTTCATATTTTGTCTGGTCATTGTTAGTTTATTTGTTAATAAACATCCATTCCTGTATTTCAGGCCTGCAACACGTTCCAAAAAAAGTTGGGTGGGATGGGCAATTTAGGGGTAGTAATAAGGTTAAAAAAAATAAATAATGATGTAATTTCAAACAGGTGATGTCGACAGCTGATTATAATCAAGGTTTGGTACAAAAGCAGTGTCCACAAAAGGCTGAGTGCTTGAGGAGTAAAATTGGGCAGAAGTTCTCTAGTCAACAAATGTGTGAAATGTTCCTCAAAGAAAGATTTTAAGGGATTTGCAAGGTTATACCTCGACAGTTCATAATATCAGTAAGTGATTGAAGGAATCTGGAGAAATTTTCAAGGCATAAAGGGCAAGGGTACAGGCCTAAGCTAGAGAAGGAATGGCAACTTTACAAAGTGGTAAATGCTTTGGTGCCCCAACTGTTTTTGGAATGTGTTGCAGGCCTGAAATGCAGAAATAGATGTTTATTAACAAATGGAATGCAGTTGACTAGAAAAGAAAACATGAAACACCTTGGGTGCATACTGTCTGCAAAGAAATAAATGTCAAAGTAAATGTTGGTTTATTAGATTTGAATAGCTACAGAGATAAAGCACTACTTTTTGCATAATATAGTTTTCTGGCAATAATAACTAGTTATGTCACTCGGTTACATAAACTCTACAGTTTCATAGAGAATAAAACCACTATAAACTTACTTGTTCTGAAGGAATTTAATTATAGTCAGGATGCAAGAGTTTTTTTATTACTGAGACAACGTGTAAAAATTCAATAACAGATGTCCTCCTGATAAACTAATCCAATCCCAGTAGGGCTTCTTCTTGTTTCTGGATGTGTTTCCCGGATTCTTCCGCTTGACCAGCGGTGTCCGAGTTACAGCACTCCTCAGGGTGAGTCTGGGTCTGTGTGACACATGGTTCAGACTAGGGGTGCCCCCACTTTTTTAGAAAAGCGCTAGCATTCATTTATGGGACTCATCTTACACTTTTTGCCTGTAAAATGATTATGCATTGTTCTTTGTATAATCAATGTTGCATTTTGTCGCAACTGAAGTTTCTTTAATGATATGTATATAAGACAGCATTGAAGATTCAACATGCGCCTCAGTGCTTAGATTCCCAGTAAACAGTTAACATTTCAAATGTACAGAACGTCTTTGATGCATGAGAACTACTGTATTTATTGTCACAATGAGCCGGTAATCTAAATTGTCTGCTTAGACTACTGTGCAACTGAATTATAGGCTATTGTGCCATGAACTTCATTTATAAAGATTGTTTATAATTTTGGAGAAATTATTGCCATGATGTGGGTCTTGTGCCTTTTGATATGTTTGCCTTGTCGAATGTGTAAAATGCATCATGTAAACATGTCACTGTACTAGTCGTACATCTGTATGTCTTCTCTAGAATTGCTTGTGTGCACTTTTACCACCGTAACACTACTGAGTGAAGTTTGTGACTAGCAGTCTTTCAGAGAAGTGATTTATAAATCCTGTGGTGGTCATTACTTTGCTCTGTGTCACCTGTTTCTCTTCTGAAACATAATGGTACTAGTCATGAGTTATATACCTCCTTATAAGGACATTATGTGAGCAAATATGCTGAAATCTCGGTTGTAAGGGGAATGCTTGTGAATAAAATAAATGTTGATTCTATGTACAAAACTGAGACTGTCTGATAACTGGTATTGTACACTCAGCAGTCACTTTATTAGGTACACCAGTTCAACTGCTCATTAACATAAATATCTCAGCCAATCACATGGCAGCAACTCAATGCATTTAGGCATGTAGACATGATCCAGACGACCCGCTGAAAATCAAACCAAGCATGGGGCAGACAGGTGATTTAAGTCACTTTGAACGTGTCATGGCTGTTGGTGCAACACGAGTTGACTTGAGTATTTCAGAAACTGCTGATTGGCGGAGATTTTCATGAACAGGGTGTACAGACAGCTGAGTAGCAGTTCTCTAGGTGAATATGTGTGTGTGTGTGTATGTATGTATGTATATATATATGTGTGTGTGTGTGTGTGTGTGTATACTGTGGGGCAAAAAAGTATTCAGTCAGCCACTGATTGTGCAAGTTCTCCTACTTATAAAGATGAGAGAGGTCTGTAATTTTCATCATAGGTACACTTCAACTATGAGAGACAAAATGAGGAATCCAGGAAATCACGTTGTAGGATTTTTATAGAATTTAATTAAATAATAAGTATAAATAAGTATTTGGTCACCCACAAACAAGCAAGATTTCTGGCTCTCACAGACCTGTAACAACTTCTTTAAGAAGCTCTTCTGTCCTCCACTCGTTACCTGTATTAATGGCACCTGTTTGACTTCGTTATCTGTATAAAAGACACCTGTCCACAGCCTCAAACAGTCAGACTCCAAACTCAACCATGGCCAAGACCAAAGAGCTGTCGAAGGACACCAGGAAGAAAATTGTAAACCCACACCAGGCTGGGAAGAGTGAATGTACAATAGTCAAGCAGATTGGTGTGAATAAATCAACTGTGAGAGCAATGGAAGCTCATGCTGCTAGAGGTTCCAGACTTTCATCGGTTTTGATCCTTCTTGACCTCTCGGCTGCCTTTGACACAGTTGACCATAAGATCTTCACTTTCTGTCTGTCCTCTCCAGTCTTGGAATCACAGGCTCTTGCCTGGCAGTGGCTTGCATCCTACCTGGGGGACGATCTTGTCAGGTATCATGCATAGCTCTGTACAACCTGGAATTCCACAAGGCTCATATTCTGGGACCCTCTTTCTGTTCTCTCTCTCTCTACACTCATTCCTCTTGGTGAAGTCATAACCTCTCATGGCTTCTCCTATCACTGTTATGCTGATGATACTCAGCTCATTTTCTCTTTTGATCCATCAGATGTGCAGGTCTCAACACGTATCTCAGCATGTCTGGAGAGCATCTCATCGTGGATGTCAGCTCATCATTTGAAGCTAAACCACAGCAAAACAGAGCTGCTTTTCATTCCTGCAGAAAGGTCCCCTTATCAGGATCTTGCCATCTCCCAGGTGAACTCCTCCATCACACCTTCTGAGAACGCAAGAAACCTTGGAGTGATCTTTGATAACCAACTGAGCTTCTCTGCTCATATTTCCAAACTGACCCAGTCATACAGGTACCTTCTCTACAATATCAGGAGAATTCAACCCTTCCTTTCCAGAGAAGCCACCCAAGTGCTTTTCCAGTCTCTTGTTATAACAAAACTAGACTACTGCAATGCTCTTCTGGCTGGTCTTTCAAATGCGTGCAATCAGACCCCTGCAACTGATTTAGAATGCAGCGGCTCGTCTGGTTTTCGATCTTCCCAAGTTTTCTCGTGTCACCCCACTGCTGCGCTCACTTCATTGGCTCCCTGTAGCTTTCCGCATCAGATACAAAACCTTGACGCTCACCTACAAAGCCAAGAATGGAACAGCGCCATCTTACCTAAGAGTTCTGATCAAACCACGTTCTGTACCTCGCACCCTCCGAGATACAAGCTTGGCCCGACTGGAGCTTCCACGTAAGATTAAGGAAGACAAGCTTCAAGACTCTTCTCCATCCTGGCACCCAGATGGTGGAATGAACTTCCACTCAATGTCCATATGGCTGAGTCTCTTGCTGTCTTCAAGAGGCGACTAAAGACCACCTCTTCACCCCAGCACTTAAGTGAATAAAACTGCATATATACTGTCCTTTAAGCTCCTTTAATCTGCCTTGATCTGGGGCCCCACGCAAGATCTCATCCCGTGGGTCAAAATGATCATGAGAACGGTGAGCAAAAATCCCAGAAACTGACAAACACGGAAGAGAGACCTGATGAATGACCTGCAGAGAGCTGGAACAAAGTAACAAAGGCTACCATCAGTAACACACTACGCCGAGAGGGACTCAGATCCTGCAGTGCCAGGCGTGTCCCCCTGCTTAAGTCAGTACATGTCCAGGCCCGTTTGAAATTTGCCAGAGAGCATATGGATGATCCAGAAGAGGATTGAGAGAATATCATGTGGTCAGATGAAACCCAAATAGAACTTTTTGGTAAAAACGTCCCAGCCTGGTGCAAGGTGTCATTAATACAAGTAACAAGTGGAGGACAGAAGCTCTGTGAGAGCCAGAAATCTTACTTGTTTGTGGGTGACCAAATACTTATTTGCCACCATGATTTACAATTAAATTCTTTAAAAATCCTATAACGTGATTTCCTGGATTTTTTTTCTCATTTTGTCTCTCATAGTTGAAATGTACATCAAATGAAAATTACAGACCTCTCTCATCTTTCTAAGTAGGAGAACTTGCACAATCACTGGCTGACTAAATACTTATTTGCCCGACTGTATACTGGGTTCCGCTGTGACCTCACAGACTATTACTACTATGACTACTACTATTACTGTTGGAGTTGTCTTTGTTATGCAACTTTTCCTGGCAAGTGTGTCAGTGAGCTTGAATTTTCTTCATTTGTACACAAACTATGGATTGGTTGAATTCAAGCTTTTTAGAGATGGTTTTGTAACCTTTTACAAAAAAATTTCTAAAGGTACTTAGGTACTTATGCAGTGATACATTTCCACAAATGTGTTGTGAAGATCAAACTTTGGTAGATCATCATTCATTAAATACATCGTGCCCACTCACACTGAACTGCCATGCCATTAATTAAAAACACCTGACTGTAATTTCACGTTCAAAGTCAATGCTAATCCTAGTGGTTCACATACTTTTGCCACTCACAGATATGTAATATTGGATCATTTTCTGGTCAGGTTTTAATAAGAAATAAAAACAAATGTCAGTAAAGCCTGAATAACATCCCCATTAGCAGTAAATCAATACAATATGGTATTGCAGTACTGTACAATACTATTGTATTGTATTTATTAAGTTTAAAATGATAACTACTATTGTATATATACGTTTATACTTCAATACTTTCAGCATCACATATAATCTAACTTTTTTTAAATTGTTAACACTTACACAAAAGGTTAAACTAAATTAGAAAATCACAATTATGACACCAAGTAAAAATGGTTTATTACTTGAACCTGCTGCCTTTGTGAAGAACTTTATTGAAATTGTTTTTTAATTAATGCATTTCATCAGATCAAGTAGAGGAAAATATGAAATCACAGCTACAACAACATAAAAGTCCCCCATTACTGCTGTTGTTACGCTCTTGCTCTTCTGGCTTCTTTGATGGCCTGAATTATTTGAGGCATTGACTTCACTAATGAAAAACAATATTATATTTCAGCCTCTTTCGGCTGGTGTGCCACATTTAATTTCTGTCTCTAAAATTACAGTACATTAAGCCACATTATAATGCTATATTAAGAAAGAGTCCCTTGTGTGCAAAGATCAAGTAGTCACTCAACAGGCTTGTACTCTCATGTCATCACATTAAGTAGCAAAAGCATTACAGAGCTTTACATGCAAGAAAGTTGTTGTTTTTTTTTATTAACCCCATCAGTCCAGCACTTTCCTAACATGCTGTGATTGAAACTAAAATTGTATGCCATGACAAAACACCCTTCAAACATTAACAAGGACTAGTTTTGCACTCAATAGAGCAAACTGAATAGCAGATATACTTACATTTACAGCATTTAGCAGACGTCCTTATCCAGAGCGACTAACATTAGTGCTTTGTATTCTTCCTAGTAGCCAAAACCTCATATTATTACAAGTAAGCAATAGCTCAAGAACACGATCCAACTACAGCTTGCTAGTATATGGTGTAGATAAATAAACAAAACAGGGATTTTTTAAAAATAAGGATGTATAAATAAGCAGTTGTATTCACTTCAGTGCTGGGTGAAGATGTGAGTCTTTAGTCGCCTCTTGAAGACAGCAAGAGACTCAGCCATTCGGACATTCAGTGGAAGTTCATTCCACCCTCTGAGTGCCAGGACGGGGAAGAGTCTTGATGCTTGTCTTCCTTTAACCTTGTGTGGAGGATCCAGTCGAGCCAAGCTTGTGTCTCAGAGGGAACGAGGTACAGAGCGAACCTGTGAGTTCACCTGGGAGATGGTAAGATCTTGATAAGGGGACCCATCTGCAGTAATGTAGAGCAGTTTTGTTTTGCTGTGTTAGCTTCAAATGATGAGCTGACATCCATGATGAGATGCTCTCCAAACATGCTGAGATACATGTGGAGACCTGCATATCTGTTGGAGGAAAAGACAGGATAAGCTGAGTGTCATCAGTATAACAGTGATAGGAGAAGCCATGCGAGGTTATGACTTCACCAAGAGAACGGGTGTAGAGAGAGAACAGAAGAGGTCCCAGAACTGTGCCTTGTGGAACTCCAGTTGTAAGTGGACTCCAGTGGTGCAGATACAGAGCCTCTCCATGATACCTGATAAGAACGTCCCTCCAGGTAGGAAGCAAGCCACTGCCAGGTTGAGCCTGTGATTCCAAGACTGGAGAGGAGAGAAAGGAGAATCTTGTGGTCAACTGTGTCAAAGGCGGTCAAGAAGGATCAAACCGATGAAAGTCTAGATGCTCTGGCAGCATGAAGTTTCTCAGAAACAGCCACCAGGGCAGTTTCTGTGGAGTGAGCTGCGTTGAAGCCAGACTGGTTGTGACCCTGTAGGTCATTCTCTATGAGAAAGATTGACAACTGGTTATAGACAACATGTTCAGGTATTTTTGAGAGGAAGGAAAGAAGTGATACTGGTCTGTAGTTGTTGATGTCTGAGACATTGAGTGTAGGTTTCTTCAAGATAGGAATGACTTTTGCACTCTTGAAGGCAGAAGGAACATGACCAGTTGTCAGGGAGTTGATGATGGAGTAGATGAAGAGAAGAAGGTCTTGAGCAATCTTTTGTAGCACTGGTGATGGGATGGGATCTAGCTGACATGTGGTAGGGTTGCTGGATGAGAGAAGTTGAAAGAGGAGAAAAACCACATTTGTGGTTGCACATTTGCACAGGGGATAGTGGCAGGTGCAAATGACTGGCAAATCTTGTTTATCTTTTCTTCAAAGAAGGTGGCAAAGTGTTCAGCAGTTAAGAAGGATGACTGAGCAGGAGGTGGTGGGTTGAGGAGTGATGAGAAGATTGTGTGGAGTTTGCGTGGATCTGAAGCTGATTCTTCCAGCTTTCTTCTGTAGAAGACTGTCTTGGTGGTTGTCATATCTGATGAGAATGTGGAAAGGAGAGCGCAACAGTGCTGAAGATCTGCATCAAGCTTGGATTTCTTCCATTTTCTCTCTTTGAGACCCACGCAGCACATCTGACAGCCAGGGGGTAGGAGGAGATGATTGTCTTGGTCTGGAGGAGAGAGGGCATAAGAGGTCAATAGATGAAGAAGGAGAGAAGAGGTAAATGCACTGGTGACAAATTCCAGTGGAAGAGCAGAAAAAGAATCTAGGTGTGGTGAAGTAGAAGACAGCGAGGCAGGAGAGAGGGAGTGAATGTTGTGATGAGCTGCTAAAGTATATAAAGGGTTGGGTACACGAAGTAGAGGGGCAACAAGAGAGAAGGAAACAAAGTGGTGGTCTGAGAGGGAAGGACAAAGACTCAAAATGGGACTCATTCTCCTTGAGTGGCTTAGATGATAAATATAAGAATGAAACTAATTTATCCAGCCAAATAAGTCGGAAGTAATAGTTAAAAAACAGAAGCTAAGTAAATAGTAACAGATAAATAAAATACTGATTAAAATAACATAGAAAATATGCATATTGACATTATTTAGTCCGATACACAGAGTCACTTTAGGATCTTGAATCCTTGGTGGGTAAGTCCTTGGCACTTCATCCCCAGCCAACCGGAGGAGTCTTCTGGTGTTTCCCGGGTATGGTGGGGCTGGATCTGATGATGGAAAAAACTTGAGTGGAGCTGAAGTGGAGGAACATCTTAATGCGTGGGGCTGGAACAGGTACCAGAACACAAGCTTGGAGAGAAAAGAGAAAATGTAGTTAGTTGTTGTTAAAAGCACAGAGTCTATTAACAACCACTGACGCCATGTGTAGCATGAGACTCCGGCAGCATTAGCTAAAGCAGCATAGCTAGAAAGGCTAGAACCTGAAGGTAACTCAACAGAGAGGGATCACATGAGACATCCGCAACCCACCTCCCCAGCAATCAACAAACCTGAGTGATCGCACTTGGGAGGCAAGAAGACAGGTTGCTGAACTTGTTCCTAAAACAGAAAGCCACTCACAGTGGCCGAATCATTAGTCATGCCTGCTTACAAACCTATCATGAGGTCAATGCAGCTGTGGAAAAATAATCACAAAAGTCCCACTTTCAGATAATACAAATGCTAGGAACACTGATGATGTGTCTACACATATTGAATGTGTTTTGGTAGAAAAAATATAATTTGCAGAAAAGTTTGCACTGCAGGTTGATGAGTCTTTTCAGCTTTTTCAGTAGACAGTGTATACAGTACAGCTTGGTTTGAGTGTAAGATGCTTGGAGATCTAATTGCTGTTGTTGTAGGGGTTGCTTTAGATTTGTAAAGATTCTAGCAATTTAATTTCAATGTTTGTGTTTATTCTAAAATTAGTTTTCACTTCTTAACTGGGAAATTGCAGTGGGTAGAATATTGCTAGCACCTGTTAAAGGCTCATAAGCATTCATTAACAGGCTTTACTGAGGCTTAACATAAATATAACAGAGCTGGTCGCTAATCAGCTAATCACTTGTAAAGTATTCGTGCAGGTTTACTTGTTACAGTGGTAGCTGAAATGGCAACTTCCCTGTACAGCCGTGGTTGCACAAAGACATGGGATCCTACCTATGGGAGTGAAGTAAGTACAAGGAGAAATTGCAATGAGGAAGGACAGTTTAGCACTAAATGCATACTTGTGTGTTTTTGCTGACTGACTCCAACAACTAATGATGTGTTTGTGGTGGATCACCACCTTCATTTGTTTCTATTGCGATGACAGATGTGACCTCACCCAGCTTGTCTATCCAATTAGGTCTGCTGCTGTGGAACCGCTTGAAGCTGGAGGTCCCTGGAACTGTCACTCAGCTGTATGCAAAATTGACTTCATCACTGCCTATGCTTCCAGGCTATCTCCTCACTTCTTGGCTCTCACTGAGACATGGTTACCTCAGAAAACAAAGCCACACCTGCTTTGCTCTCTTCAGTGTTCTCATTCTCCCATACTCCAAGAATTTTTGCTTGGGATCGGGGCAAAGTTAAAGTTATATCCTCAAACAATTTCTTCCTTCCTCGTTGCTTCCAATTAACATCCGCTCTTTTGAATTTGATGGTGTTACTGTTGTCAAACTTCATACCACTGTTATGTATTGACACCCTGGTTCGCTTGGCAACCTTATCATTGAGCTTGATTCTCTTCTGTTGATTTCCAGATCATGGCATTTCTCTGGTTCTACTGGGTGACCATAACATTCCAACATCATTATTTCCAGACCTGATTCCTGCGATGTTTTGCTTACTGATCTGTCTTTAATGTTCCACTACAGAGCATTCACAAAGGGGCAGTCTGTCCGGTTCACAACCTACCAAAGATTTCTCATGTAACTCATTCACTGAGCCCCTGAATGCCAAATCATGGGCTGTATTCATAAAGATTCTAAGAATACTCATACAGAGCTTCAAACTTAGCCTAAAAGCTCCTAGCTAGGAGTTTTAGCAGAAGAGTGATTCAGAAGCAATCTGACAGCAACTCTGATCAAGGAGAACACAAAAACTTTTATATCAGTGAGGAGGTGGGATTGACCCGGTTACTAGGTATGACTTTTGCATTCTTTTGAAGATTGTGATTGGTTGTCACTCCCGTCACACACTCTCACTCTGTCTGTCTCTCTCTCAGACACACAAAACCACTCTTAATTAGGGAAATACTGTATAGCCTATTATAATACTTTGAAATAACAGGCATAGGCTACTTCTGTGTATTTTACACTAATCACACACACACACACACACACGTTTATTTGCTTTATTTTATTAACAGTGTATTTACAATGCTGATCATTTTGTGGCCTACTTAATCTATCGGATAGCCTATGAACTGGAGAAAATGCAGCTCTGCTCTTTTCAGGTATGATTGCTGCCATGTCTAATCTATTGTAGTGGTGGAGTTGGATCACATGTAGCTTTCATTTCAGGTGTTACACTATTGTTGCACTGGGTGGGAGATGTGAGCCACAGCCATTATTTGGCATCGTGGTGGCTTGGTGAGTAACACCACCACCTCACAGCAAGAAGGTTCTGGGTTAATTCCAGTGTGAAGCGACTTGTCTTGATGTAACCTTGTGTGTGTCACTGAAATGGCCACTGATACTGAAAGGGATGTTAAATAATAAAACCAAACAAACAACCATAAATTCTGTACAATCTAATAGTGTGAGATTAGCTCATTGTTATTCAGAGTTTGGAGAACATTTCTTCAGCCTCAACGTCATTCCGGACTTTTCTCCTCTGCTTAAAAGGACTCCTAAGTCTCCTAAAAGTCCAGCTCCCTAGTCCTAGCAGTTTTTCATCTTAGGAGGTCTTTTAGGGGTTAAAATGCTTTATGAATAACTTTTATCTTACTAGGATTTACTCATAATTTTGAGAGGGAAACTCTCACAATTCAAGATTTTTTTTAGAATTTTGCCACTAGGAGCTACTCTTAGCACGAGGACTCTTTATGAATACGCCCCCAGGTCTTCAGCTTCAGGGCACCTGGTACATTCTTCACTCATTGGTGGAATGAACTTCCCACGCCAGTTAGAATGGCTCTCTACCTTCTGCAGAAGTCTGAAGAGTCAATTCTTCTATCCTTGATACTTTTATTGTACCTGCTCTGTGTATGTATTTATGTCAACTTATCCTCAAGTTCTTAGTATTTACTATTATATGTGACCCTTAGCATCAAACACGAGAATGTGCTTGTTGATCTCAGAGTAGCATTAGTGTCTAGTCTGACTGGTAATGGATACTTATAGATCCTCAAGTACTTGCAACGTGCCACCTCATGGAACTATTTCAGCTGTATGTCACTCTGGATAAGAGCGTCTGTCAAATGACTAAATGCAAATCTAAATGGACATGCTCAGCTACTAGCAAATGTGTGTTTTGTGGATGGTGATGCCATTACGGAAAATACTCTATTTAGCAAAACGTTGCCTACTAAAACAAGAGAGTAGTACCTTCGGAATATCTTGAGATGGGTGCAGATTACTAGACGTTACACTAGGACAGTTCCGTCACATGTCTGCAAACTGAGGAAGGCACCAAAAATGTTTGTAGTTGTGGAAAAGGCTGAATATAAGGAGATGCATGCAGTTGAAGAAGGGTGTGCAAAGCTAGCATATGTTTCAGCAGCACACCAAACTCCATTTCTGAATGCAAGGAAAAAATGAAAATCTTCTTACGTGAACTGATAAATGGCAAGCTTTCCTCTTGCTCCCTGGCTGGAACATGTGAAAAAAGTTTCTGCCCTTGTCCATACAGGTTCTTCATCCAGCACTCTGACTCTGTGTGAAATAATTTCTCAACAAGTCTTAAGGACAGGCTTGCACTTTATTTCCCCTCAACTTCAACTTAAGTGTTTGTTTTGGTTTGTGAGCACAGACACCTTGCCTTTACAGGCACAAAACCATCTAGTTAAAATGAGACAGGACCATGGCTTGAAAATGACATTCATTGATCTTCTTTGGGACAGGTTTTGGTTGACTTCCGCCAAAGAGTATCCAGCTATCGGAAATAAACTCATTGTTTTTTTTTTCCCATTTTCCACAACTTACTTGTGCAAGCTGACCATTTCAAGTCTAACCCACAGAAAAAGCTAAAAACTGTGAAAGACTGAGAGCTGGTGACCAAGAGTTGCATATGTTATTGCCATCAATTCCAGTCATCAATTCACAATTAGCAGGTCTCTCTCTCTCTCTCTCTCTCTCTCTCTCTCTCTCTCTCTCTCTCTCTCTCTCTCTCTCCTCGTTCTCTACTCTCCTCTCTCTCTCTCATCCTACTCTCTCTCTCTCGTCTCATCTCCTCTCTCTCTCTCTCTCTCTCTCTCTCTCTCTCTCTCTCTCTCACACACACACACAAATGACACACACTGATGAATGTTACATATGTGGTTTAAGATCTGGACTGTTTGCAAGCCATGTCATTTAGTTGATATACCTTTCCTGAAGAAAAAGGTTTTAACACTTTGTTCTATGGCAAGATGTTTTATCATCTGAAAAATGACTTCATGGATCATCACTCAAACTATTTGACATCAATAGAATGGGAAAAAGTGTACAACATTTCAATGTACACCTGTTCATAGACTGTTGACGTAATGATTGCCATCTCTTCTGGTCCTTTACCTGATATGCAACCCCATATAACAAATGAGTAGGGTAATTTGTTGGTTTTCTTCGGGCTGCCTTCTTTACATGATTCATTAGAACAGCAACAGACAAAATCTCCAGCATCTTTCATCCAGTCATCCACACTCCATGACTCCTGTTTAACCCACTGTAACCTTATTTTATTCTGTTTAGGTGATAGTGTTGGTTTTGGTTTGGCTTTTCTATATGTAAATCCCATTTCATTCAGCCAAGTTCTTACAGTCCTATCACAAACATCGACTCCTGTCAATATGCCATTAATTTAAGTATTTAAATTTCTGTGAGCTATGCTTCTTGCACCCAGAAGGTTTAGCTATTAAACAAAAACTTAAGTTTGATGTCATATCTGCGATTTGTTTATTTGTTACAATGCATAAAAGCCTGGTGAACATCCTCTTTGTGGTGATTCTATAATTTTTGCCAGGGGTTGTAAATCTGGAGAAAAATGGGAGTCATTTGATTTTGTCCTGGTTCGACAAATCATTTTTTGAATAATTTTAGCAGCCTGTATCTTGGCATTATCATTCTGAAATTTGGGGACATCAATGTGAAAGAGCACAGTCTAACCTTGTTATCTCGCCCCCCATTATCTCGCCAACCTCATCTTACTTTAAATTTGCAACGTTGGATGATGTATAGCTCCTATCTGTTATCAGAGACGTTACATGAGGAGGAGACTGGTCACTGGTTGAAATATGAATGGGACTGTAGTACAGAAGTCCTGTTCTGTCATTAGAAAGAACCAATCGGCATATTAGTAAATGTGTCAGAGAGGGGGGTGACAAATCTTGGCTCCTTCGTAGTGGCAAGATGCACATGCGCAGTAGCCAGAATAACCTATTTGAACCCAACAACGCAAGTAAGTTATATCATTTTTGTCAGCTTATACAACCCCTGGCAAAAAGTATGGAATCACCAGTCTTGGATGAGCACTCATTCAGACATTTCATTCTGTAAAACAAACTCAGATCAAAAACATGATACAATAATAAGGTCATTCCAAAGTGCAACTACTTGTTGGCTTTCAGGAACACTCAAAAATGAAGAGAAAACATTGTGGAAGTCAGTGAATGTTACTTTTATTGACCAAGCACAGGGGAAAAAATATGGAAATCACTCAATTCTGAGGAAAAAAGTATGGAATCATGAAAACAGATAAACAAAGACCATTCAAAATACATGACTAGTATTTAGTTTGCTCACCACCTTTGGCTTTAATACGGCTTTTCAGTCTCTGGAGGCATGGACTTGATGAGTGACAAACAGTATTCTGCATCACTTTTGGTGCCAACTCTCTTTGATAGCAGTTGCCAGATCAGCTTTTGCAGGTTTTTCATTGGGTTTGAGATCTGAACTATTTGCAGGCCAAGACATCGACTGAATGTTTTTCTTTTCTCCAAGGAATGCCTTCACTGTTTTTTGCACGATGCATTGTCCCATCTATTGGAAAATTATTTCATCACCTCAAACATCTGTTTCAACTGAAGGGATGAGAAAACTGTCCAAAATCTCAAACGTAAACTTGTGCATCGATAGAAGAATGAACCACAATCATCTCCCCAGTGCCTTTTTGTGCCTGACATTCAGCCCCATATCATCAAGGACTGTGGAAATTTGGTTGTTTTCTTCAGGCAGGCCTCTTCATAAATCTCACTGGAACGGCAACCAAACAAAAGTTTCCAGCATCAATCACCTGTCCAATGCAGATTCTTGACTCATCACATGAAGATAACTTTCATCCAGTCATCCACAGTCCATGATTGCCTCTCCTTAGCCCATTGCAGTCTTGTTCTTTTATGTTTTAGGTGTCAATGATGGTTTTCTTTTAGCTTTTTCCTGTAATTGAAATGCCATTTCCTTTAGGCGATTTCTAACGGTTTGGTCACATACATTGGCCTCCAGCTTCCTCCCATTTATGCTTCATCGGTGTAGTTGTACTTTTTCGGTTTTTTTCAAGACAAATGGCCTTAAGTTTGTTTTGTCTTGACCGCTTTGATGTCTTTTCTTGGTCTCTACCAGTACGCCTTGGCTTTAACAACCATTTCCATGCTGCTTGTATTTGGGTCCATATCTTGGATACAGCTGACTGTGAACAGCCACATCTTTAGCAACCATGCGTGAAGAGTTTTTACCTTCTTCAAGAAGTTTCACAATCCTCTCTTTTGTTTCCATGGTTGTTTGGAGCCATGGTTCTTGCCAGTCCACTTGTCGTCCAGCAGCCCTCCAAGGTGTCATGACTGCAGTGTTTTTTTTAACTGCAGACTAACGAGCAGATCTACTCTGAGGCACGGTGTCCATTTAAGGGAAAGGAAATTGACTGGGTGTGTCCTTATTTTCTTTCTTCTAATAACCTCCAATTTGAGTGATTCCATACTGTTTTTTGTCCTCCAGAATTGGGTGATTCCATATTTTTTTTTCCCTGTGCTGGTTCAATAAAAGTAGCCATTCACTGACTTCCACAATGTTTTCTCTCTTCATTTCTTTGAGTGTTCCTGAAAGCCAACAAGTTGCACTTTGGAATGACCTTATTATTGTATCATGTTTTTGATCTGAGTTTGTTTTACAGAATGAAATGTCTGAATGAGTGCTCATCCAAGACTGGTGATTCCATACTTTTTGCCAGGGGTTGTACCATCGATTGTAAATATGCATTTTACACATTAATTTCTCTTTCTGTTTCGGATGTGTCTCTCTCCCCATTCAAATAGATTGGAGTCTGGTCTTGTATGGCGGGAAAAAAAACTGCCCAGTGGTGTTACCAAAATGGCGGCGGAGTGAACAGACTTATCTTATAATGACTTTGCTATTATTTATAGCAGAATTAATTTCATACGTTTCGCATCACAGAAACAATCATCAGTCACAGACTATTTTGCAAATGTGCATAAATGAATAGAAACTGTACAAGTACGTATGTGTTTATTTACATTTACAGCATTTACCAGACGCCCTTATCCAGAGCGACTTACATTGGTACAATTTTACAATCCAAGCAATTGTGGGTTAAGGGTCTTGCTCAAGGACCCAACAGTGGCAGCTTGGCAGAGGTGGGATTTGAACAATGGAACTTCTGGTCCAGAGTCCAGTACCTTAACCGCTAGGCTACCACAGTTTATACTCAGTAAAACATATTATGTCAGCATCAGGTATGAATGTCCCTTTGTCTATTTTTTTGTAACCCAGTTAAGTCACCAAACTCGCCTCTCACCAAATATAGCCATGAAACAGACGTGGGCGAGATACCGTGTTTAGACTGTATTTGCATCTCATCCTAGTGCAAAGTGAATCCTACACCTAATGATTTGCACTAGATGGATTCCATACCATCATGGGTCCCCCACCATACTTAACAGTCTGCAGCAGAAACTGTATTTCTTTGGTATCCTGTAAACATAAATATCTAGATGTTAGAAATATTGTGAAAACTATACATTGTTAAATACATTATTCCTTTTATCCAGAGTTCATTATTCCAGGATTTGTGATCCAAACACCAGCTTTCACATCTTTGTTCATAGGGCTTTACATGAAATTAAATAATTTTTTTGCCATGAATTCCAGCTTGAACTGCTCTCATGTTGCTTATACATATCAAAATGTTAATACACACCTCTTCTATACCTAGTACATGTTGTACTATTTAGTTTTCAAGTTAATTTACTTCCACCACATCAACTGCCATAACTACTGCTTGTGTCAGATTTGATGTCAGGCTGACACACGAGCTTACAAATGCCTTTTTACGTAAGGTACTGTTGCAACAATTCCCTTTCTAGTTTATATTATATTGTCAAATTGAAATTCAGTGACAAAGGCAACAGCACCAATGTTATCTTCTTGCCATGAAAGCTCTAAAGTTGGTAAAAATCGGCAGGACTGGATATGATTTGAATATTATGTGACAAATACATATCATATAATTTGCTCCTATATGCACTGTTTTGGAAAGGTTTCCCAACAAATTTTAGAAATTCGCCAAGGAACTGAAATGTATACTTGATTTGATGCACTTGTTTGAGGTAAGTCAAGTCAAGTCAAGTCAGATTTATTTATATAGCGCTTTTTACAATGGAGCATTGTCTCAAAGCAACTTTACAAGTTTAGATTATCTCCTAATAACTACGTCCAATCCCGAATTGAGCAAGCCTAGGGCGACAGTGGAAAGGGAAAACTCCCCAGTTCCAGGAAGAAACCTTGGGAGGACCAAGACCCAAAAAGGGACCCAACCTCCTTGGGCGGCGTAGATGATAAATCTAAAAACGTACTAAAGTCATGGAGTCATGGTCGAATAAAATGTGAATTATGCACATCGACATTAAGTGGCCCGGGTATGATGGGGCTGGAGCTGATGACGGAAGCAGCTTGAGTGGAGCTCCATCAGATGAACATCATGTGTGGGGCCACGGTAAGAGTGGCTGAAATAGAAATAACTGGGTTAAATAGTTAGAAGGGCTGCCCACATACATTTGCCTATCTTTAAATTAATAAAATAATGTAAACATAGATCCTTAGCAGATATTTGTCAATGACATTTTATCTGCTTATATTTGAGTCAGCCTTTAGAACCTCATAACTGGCAGTAATGGAGCTTTATTCATTACGCAATTATAATCCTATACCTAACTTCTAATCTAAGGACCTGGCACAGGAGATATAGGGCAAAAAAATCTAAAATAATCTTCAGAAGCAGTTTAGCTCACCAAATATGGGAGATGGAGCAAATGGGTGTAGAGAGGCACAGCACATGAAACAGAATAATTCAAAGCAAGAACAGCTGTGATCGCCATGCAGCTGTGGCCTTTGCTCTGATATTTATCAAAGCACGAACCACATGGGTTCATTCACTGGGGTTGGGGGTTGTATGGTCTACTCCCTATCATTTGTGTGGCAACAGGTTCCCTTCTCTTTTTATGAGCACAGGCATATTTACATTTTAGTTATTTAGCAGACACACTTATCCAGAGCAACTTACAAGTTATACAGCCTTACAGTCCAAGGAATTATGCTTTAAGAGCCTTGCTCAGGGACTCAACAATGACTTTGAATTAGGTGGGATTTGAACCCTGTACCTTTTGGTGTACAGTCCAGTACCTTAACCACTAAGCCACCACAATCTCAGGGTACAATATCTGTCCAAAGCCCTGCAATAGACAGGTGTCCTGTTCAGTGTATGCTCCCCTGTCCCTACTAAATTCCAGGATAGGCTCCAGACCCCCTTGCAACCCTGACCAGAATTGGAAATAACAGCACTCACAATTGACCAAGTCAGTTATGGCAGGGCAGAAAACTGATCGTGTTTGTTGTAATTGTAACGTACACCCTTATTAAGGGCAACTTTCAACTGAACAGAGCTACTGAGGTAGGGATCTGCTCAAAAGCCCAACAGTGGACTTAAATTTGCAACCTTCCAATTAGCAGTCCAGGGCATTATCCACTGAGTTACTATTTTCCAGTATGCCCTGTTCTACTGTCTGTATTTGTTCAAGGGGTGTTCCCATATCTTTGGGCAATGGTGAATGTTTATGTTTACATGTCTGTATGTTTTAATCATATCTTTGATGCTGATCCATTTTGTCTCTTAATTAGAGAAGACTTAAGAGACTCTGGTGGTATATCTTTGACAAGATCTCCATTCATCATCATTGCACTTCAGTAAACAAGACATCTGCAAATAATATCTGATTAAGCCCAGGACCAGAGTGGCACAGCCTCCCTTTTATAAAATATACAAGGATTTCTCAGGTCAGCACATGTGGAGGAAGGTGTTAGATAACTGTGTTTAATAAATCTGTTCTTTAGTGAGGTTAGGGTCAGTGTTCATATTTACAAAGACAATATACAGCTGGTCTCCTTTTCCACAGTTATACACAGTAGATATATGTGTAGTACCCAAGATATCAGAGCCAGGTTTTGAAGGGCCATTAATTAGAAAGCGTATTTTAAGCAACGGAGGCCCCAGCAGGTCCATATTTGGAATCACTCCTTAAAGTAGGCTAAAAATTTCACTGCTGCGATTATAAGAGTTTTAAAAAGAAAATGGCTTTTAATAATCGGGTTTGTTTTTTTTCATTGGTATTAATTCACAGTTTGCCTACGATTTGTTAAATATTGGCATGTTTACGCACACTCTGTTATAATCACATCTGCTGTGTTGGCTGCAGTCTCTCACACATTATATATTATACATTATATATTTGCACAGTATTGGGTGGCATGGTGACACTGTTGGTACTGCTGTCTCGCTTCACAGCTCCAGAAACCAAGGTTTGAGTGCTGACTGCCTTCTGTGTACAGTTTAAATGTTCTCACTGTGTCTGTTTGTGGGTTTATTCTGGGTACTCTAGTTTCCTCCCATGTTTTACAGACATGAATTAGGTGACATGGCATCTCTAAAATCTATTATTGTGAGGGATTTTGTGTGCTTGTGTCCAATGAAGGAATGAAGTCATGTCCAAGGTTAGTTCCCAACTTGCACCCTGTGCTGCCAGTTTGGCCCTGGGCATGGAAAGTAAGTGAGTGAGAGCATTCATTCGATATTCATTTTCAGACTCACTACACAAATGTATTGAAATAGTGCTGACATAAAAATATTAGAGTTATAATTCCATATTATGAAATACTGAAATTACAAGTAATTATATATAATGTAGAGCTTTTGAATATTATAACAGAAAACACCATAAAACACTACACGCTTATTTTTAGGACTTATTATTTCAGAAGTAAATCTATTTCCCATAAATGGTATGTTTGGGCTCAGTGAAGGAGCTCAGCATGCAGTATTGTGACATAAATATGACATAACCCAGTTTCTGTCACATGGCTTTAAATGAGTTCTTAGAAAACGAGGCCTGCAGCTGATTGGTCTCAAGGAGGGAATCTTCAACTGAATCCTTGCTTTATTCAAATTGCCCTTTTTTGTTAAATTCCTTGTGTTGTGTTCGCTGCCTAGCAATGTTGAGCCCCATTGCCCCGGGTCACTTCAAATTTATATCAATACAGCAATATAAACAATCCTGATGAAGGTGGCTGTCTGAGAGACCTCTTCATGCTTGCTGATCTTGCATTACCATGTGTGGATGCAAAGGAGGGAAGGCAATAAGAGACAAAGAATGTGAAAACAGCATTGCTAAACATGTACAACTGGTGTACGGTGCAACATGGTCTTTGAATATCCCAGCTTGTTACAAAGTCGGGGTCAGAAAACTTCCTCAAGGGCCCAACAGTGGTAGACTGGCTGAGCTCAGATTTACACCCTTAACCTTCTGATCAGCCTCAGCCACTGAACCTCCACAGCCTTTAATAATGCTTACAAACACCAGTTGTGATGTTTCACCTTTTTCTTGGGTCAAAATAAGGTAACCATGATCTTTTTTTTAAATACTGCTGTGATTCTCATGGTTTATATATCAATTTGAAGCAGTGGTGTATAAAAAGTCCAAAACTGGTTGTAAGTTCAAATCCAAGAGCCTCAAAACTGTTGAGTCCTTGTGCAAGGCCCTAAAAATTCAACTGCTGGATATTGGTAAATGTGCTAAAGCCAACAGTGAAAGCCAAAAGTCTGAGACTTCTAGTGAAAATGCTCGTCTTTAAGAAGAAAAATTTCTACTGTATCAGGATAAAGACTCAAAATGCACCTCAAAGCTTTGCAACAACTACTTGCAGACCAAAGAAGATTAGTGAGTGCCGACTGTCATGGACATTGTCAATTTAAGACAGGGAAACCATGCATCCAGTAGTATCACAAGATGTTCTTTGAGATATTGTGAGTTCAATTTTGCAAAACATTGTGGAGCCCATGCCAGCTCGAGTGCACACTGTCATTACAGCAAAAGGGAGAACATACCAAATACTAATAAATACTGAAATGTATCAAAAGATTTTTTTTCAATGATATTTCATCCACTACAATAGATACTTTTTTCACTGCACTACAATGCCACGTTGATGATGCTATGCCATGTTGATCAGCCATTGCATGCAGCTATGATTGACTGTCAGAAGTAGGGGAGGTCGGTCACAGGTCATCTGCTGGTGATGCAAAAGCAACTCCTGCCAGTCCTATGATCAATGACTGTGTTCCAGGATAGATGCCGGGCCACCCATGAATGCGACCCAGGAATAGCTATGTTAAAACAAGACATTATTATTATTATTGTTTTTATTGGGCAGCTTGTTGGCACATATGGTTAGTGCAAGATCCCTGGTCCTTGATCCCATCCTTGCTCTGCCTGTGTGAAGTTTGTTTGTTCTCCCCATGCCTGTGTGGGTTTACTTTGGGTACTCCGCTTTCCTAACACATTCCAACAACATGCATAAGGTTAACTGGTTACTCAAAAAATTGGCCTAATGGGAACATGTGCCTACAAGACACTCCTGCCTGGCCTGTCCATCCTCAGTCGTGCCTGGATGATGCCTGAACTTGGCGGATGGTACCACTGATACTCTCATTTGAGTCACGGTGGTGGTAGGCTATTGACTTGCTACTGTGCCACATGAGTGCCCTCATGATGATGATGATCAACGCTGATTATTAAGAGTACTACTAGTCGTGGTAACAGTAATATTGTTTTTGAAGTGGTGTTAGTGCTTGTGTGATGATGAGGATTATCAGTATGATTTTCATTAAAAGGAATCAGTAGTGTCATTGTTTACATGTGTCATTTTGTCTGTCCTGCTTGTGTATTTGAACTACTAATCATGAATGTAATAATAATAAAAAAGATGAATAGGTGCTTTGGGTGGTTAACATGCTGGTCCTGGGTCTGGGCACTGTTTGGTTGGGTTGGGTGTCGCATATAGACACGACTGGCTGTTTGTGATAGAAGGCAGGACGTTTGGAGGATCATCCCGTGGTGCTGCAATTGCAACCCCCTGTGACTGTGACCCTGATGAGGACGTGGTGAATAAAAGAACATCATCATCAACAACAACCTTTCATGATATTATGGGAACTGTGACTTGTATAAAGCCATCAGAAATGACTGGGCATCAGCCAAAGTGGCCACAGGAATATGCCCTATGTTCACATAATAATAATAATAATAATAATAAAATAATAATAATAATTAGCAGGATCAGTGAATTTTTTTCTTTGTCTGAACCGTCAGCATTCAAGGAGCCCTTGAGGAGCCTTTATAGTTAGTTTGTACAACAGACTGTTGATTTGCAGAACCTTCGTCCTCCTCCTGGTAATGTGTAAGTGCAGCATGCTGGATGGTTGGAGTGAGGCAGGGTGCATGTGCATGACTCACTCTCCCCTGTTAATCTTTCATCATTCATTCAGCAGAGAGAGAGGAGAGAGAGCGGCCATGAGAGAGAGAGAGGAGAATTCAACCGCGAGAGAGAGAGAGAGCGAGAGAGAGAGAGAGGTGAGCAGTGAGCTTTTCTTTAGCGGCTCTCCACTGGAGGGCGAGAGGTAACGGCTGTAACGTTAGTGGGCAGAATTAAGGGACACCGAGGAGGACAACAGCTGGACGGTGGACACCAGAGACACCGGGAAGACGGACCGGGCCGTGACTGCATGAAGCTGAGGACTAACTGCACCCTAAATCAGGTAAGACGGAT
Source organism: Ancistrus triradiatus (assembly GCA_025084515.1). Classification (NCBI taxonomy): domain Eukaryota; kingdom Metazoa; phylum Chordata; class Actinopteri; order Siluriformes; family Loricariidae; genus Ancistrus; species Ancistrus triradiatus. Next base: position 101,124 of record JAJAGP010001730.1, read on the forward strand.
AAATGTTTGTCGTGTTTCATTGTTCGTGCCCTACATGGGGTTTGTTGATCGGGAGGTCCGAGATGGAGTGAGGGAAAATCGCTTGTGTGCAAGAGAGACGAGGTGATGGCAGGCAGGCAGGCTTTAAACGAATTACAAACTCACCTCATTCACCACAGTGGAGGTCAGGCTTTAGTTTAACATATCGGTAGGTCATGTTGCTATGCGTGTCAAAGACATCTGGCACTGAATAGCGCGGTCAACGCCATCTGCACTTCCGAAAGCTTGGTATATCTGCACGATTTGCTTCAGACGCGCACGTATATCATGCGTTACGGTAATCAGTTTGCGAGTCTGCATGGGAAAGTGCAGCACATAAACATAAAAAAACAACCGGTTTGATCATTAGAACGTGTTAAAACATGCATGTAGTAACTTCATATTTCGGTGTTTCTTAGTAACAGTTCGAAAATGGGCTGGCAAGGGATGGCAACAGCTATTCAGTTTCATATAGGCTACAACGTATAATATAAATTACTACATTAAATTGTTTTGTTGTCATTCAGGTGTAATAGCTCTAACGAACACGTTGTCCCCGTTTACTGTATCAGTTTGAAGTGATGGAATAGCAAAGTCAGCTTATTTAAAATGTAATAAAGCACCTCACTCAAATTGTTAGAATAAATACATTCGAAAAAATAACTACTAATAAAACAAAGTCTCTGCAGAGAACAAACCTAAATCCAATGCATTTCTACAAATTTTAATGAAACATTTTCACATTAACAAGTTGTCAGAGTTATTATGTTACAAAAGGTTGTTTTAACTCTTTGGTCAGCATAAGGGTAGTGGTGACTCAGGTGCTGGATTACAAAACAGAAGGTTGTTGTTCAAGTCCTAGCAGTGAGAAATGTTCATCAGTTGCTCTGGAAATGAGCATCTGCTTACAGACGTACGAGTTATTTGACCAGCGGTGTCCAAAACTTTGCACTCGACTGTGATATCTGCAGTTTTCATGATAAACATCTTATGAAAGACATTGTTGTGTTGTCTGATATATGATATGAACTGTACTGTAGATGTAAACGCAAAACAATGAAAATTGTTGAAATGAGAAAACAAGGCTGTTTTGTTAAAATGCAGGAGTTTTAAAACTAAAAAGGTGTTAAGTCTGAACAGCTTGAAAAAAATCACAAATTCATCAACAGAATACACTGTAAGAGTTTGTCATTTACATCCGCTTTGGCCACCCGATGATTTTTAATTGCAAAAGTAAACTCATTATTGAGGACACAGGAAGGTGGGATTTAGGATTATATAGAATGTTGTAATTAAAACATTTTTATTATTACATAATATATTTACATCCTGAGTTATGAGACTCATTTATGTAGTTATTGCGAAGTTCTTTAAGGGTGTATCCCAGTTTTGTAATTTGTAATTAACTAATTGATTCTTTTTAAATGGCCCCCACAGGCCTTAATGACAAAATTGTCCATTATTTCAAACTGCCACAGTACAAATGTGTAACACTCTTACTGTGAGTACTGGAGACAGTGGTCTTTCTGCAGTTTGGTTTTCAATTGTTTTGTTGGTTGTAAAATGTCATGCATATAACTACACGACTGTTTGGGCTCATTTGTGGTCTCATTATTCTCAACTGTGTCATTAGAAGAGATGAAACTTTATTTATCCGAGATGATTATTTTTGTATACTGAATTTTAAATAATGACACATGTCTTCATCCCATCTACAGTTACTACAATGAAGTAGGTTACTGATAGTTACTGATAGTTATTGATAGTTGATTATGCGAGTAGAGAATCTTTAGAAATTCTGTAGATGATAACAGTTTGATTTTATTATTTTATAGCATTTTTGGGTTTTGTTTTGTTTTTTTGCACAGTGTGCTTATTTGATTGCTCTTTTAGTGATGACGTGTAGATAATGTCAATTTAGTTACTTTCAAGGAATGTTATTCTACTACTCCAAAATGCTGTGAAACATTTAAAATACATGTTCGGTGTAAATATGTTGCCAAGTTGCACAAAACTATTATACTAAATAAGTACACTAAATAACTATTATGGTTATTATTTAAAAGAAATGTAATATATAATAAATGTAGGATATATATATATATATATATATATATATATATATATATATATATATATATATATATATATATATGTGTGTGTGTGTGTGTGTGTGTGTGTGTGTGTGTGTGTGTGTGTGTGTGTGTGTGGTGTGTGTGTGTGTATATATATATATATATATATATATATATATATATATATATATATATATATATATATATATATATATGATAAATGCATTGTATTGTTAATAAAAACAGGGACATGCAACGTTATAAAGTATAAAATGTTTCACACTTTTTAAGACATAAACCGAATGTTTTTATGTTAATAAAACTACGGAACCCGTTCTCTTTATTTTTATGATATGTCCTTTGCTACAAGGCATGCAAAAAAATAAAAAATACTACCGTAAACCACGATATACACGCGCATCTAATTCGGACATACAGATCAATTAACAAAATAAGCACAAGCTTCATATCCAGCACTCTCAATCAACCACAAGCGTAATGTTGGAGGTCTGTGTTTTGCATATAATAATAATAATAATAATAATAATAATAATAATAATAATAATAAATATTGGGTAATATTTATTATTTAACCAATATTATTATGCTGTTAAGCTTTCACAACTACGTCTTTTTGACGATCCGGTAAAAACACTAAATGAAAACCTACTGGGCATTTAAATATGAGCTTTAGCTAACTGTTGAGTTAAAGTAGCTCAGTAGTTGTTGATACTAGCAAATATATAGTACCAAGGTAAATTTGCTAACAAAGTCCCTACAGAACAGCACTTCACAATTAAATAGAAAAACTGTGGAATTGTGTAAGCAGCTAATGTTAAGCTACTGCTGTGTTTGCTGGGTTTGTTTATTGCTAAAACATGCTTATCCATTGCAGTTTTAGCTGGCTAATGCTGCTCCAGTGCATGTTTAGCTGGTAAGTGCTGGGCAACCCTGTTTAAAAAAACTAAACAAAAAAACAGCCAAGACCAGAATGTGATATGTTTTGGATGCTGGTATGTTGGCATGCTGGCCAATTAGCAAAACCATATGGCATTTATGTTCCAAATTGGTTCATGTTGGTTTATGCTGGTAGTGCTGGTCTGGAGATGCATTAGCTGGTGAAATGGTTTTGCTGATGTTGCAGATGTTACCCAGCATACCAGTGTCCAAAACATATGCTAGTTTGATGTTTAATTTGCTGGTTTAACTGGTTAATGCTGGTAAAGCTGGTCAGTGCTTTTTCCAACATTGGTTTAGCTGGTTCATGCTATACCAGTGGTGGTGTAGCTGGTTATTTCGGATCCAGTGCTGGTTTGACTGGTTAATGATGGTTTGAGTACAGGTAGTCCCTGATTTACGACGGAGATACGTTCTGGCAATGCGTTCTGATCTATCGTAAGTTGAATTTATCATAAATCGAGTTTAGTATATACTGTATATATCATAGCGCAGCTTTGACTTGATTCATTTTAAGTCACATGTAAACTGTGGCTTTCAGTGGTCTCAGTTATGACTTTAACTTAATGTAGTACTGCCAAAATGTGGCGGGATGATGAATGACACAGTGCTCAGACTCATGAAGCTCCTGTGTGCCCAGGTGCCGGTGTGCGATGGGCTTTGCGTTACATTGCGAATGTTCTTTTCAACTGTAAAAAGTAACTTAATGATAGTTAATCTACTTTTCTCTGTTCTCTCCTCTCCTTTGGGTATCATTGCTCTCCACTTTCTGTATCCGTCGCTTCAAATTGAAACCCCTCTTCAGAGTTTTGTGATTTTATCACATTTCATAAAATCTGAAGCCGCAGTGGCAATAATTTTGTAGCGGGGGCCGCCGCTGCAAGTATATATGTAGTGGAAACACTGCCCCATAGTAAAGTCCAAATATCATAAAACAGGGAGTACCTGTACAGGTTTAGGTGGTTCATGCTGATCCAGTGCTGGTTTCACTGGCTAGTGCTGGAAAAGTGCACGTTAGGTGGTAAATGGTGGTCCAGTGCTGGTGTAGGTGGTTCATGCTGGTTCGGTACTGGTTTAACTGGTTAACGCTGGTCTGGTGCAGGCATAACTGGGTAATCCAGTGCTGTTCTAAATGGTTAATACTGATTTGATGCTGGTTTAACTGGATAATGCTGGTTTGGTGCTGGTTTAACTGGTTAATGCTGATTCTGTGCTGGTTTAACTGGTTAATGGTGGTCCGGTGCTGGCTTAGCTGGGTAATGCTGGTTTAGCTGTTGAATGCTGGTCCGGTGCCTGTTTAACTGGTTAATGGTGGTCCAGTGCTGGTGTAACTAGTTTATAATGGTCTGATGCTGGTTTAGGTTAATGCTGATTAGATGTTCATTTAACTGGTTAGTCCTGGTTAGGTGTTGTTTAAACTCATAATCATTTTCCTGCCGCTTGTCCCCGCCGGATGCCCACTGACACTTTGATGCGACCGAGAATACTCTTGTCGCCAGAGACCACACTCAAACCAGGCCAATTTAGTGTAATCAATTAACCTAGCTTGCATATCTTTGGACTGTGGGAGTGCCCGGAGTAAACCCACGCAGACACGGGGAGGACATGCAGACTCCACACAGAAAGGACCCAGGCCACCCCACCCTGGGATTGAACCCAGGACCTTCTTGCTGTGAGGCGGCAATGCTACCCACCGAGCCACCGTGCCATCCCTGGTTAATGTTGGTATGATACTGATTTAACTGGGTAATGTTGATACAGTGCTAATAATGATGGTACAGTGCTGGCTTATCTGAGTAATGCTGGTTTAGTGCTGGTTTAACTGGGTAATACTGATTTAGTGCTGGTTTAACTGGGTAATGCTGGTACAGAGCTGGCTAGGCTGGGTAATTCTGGTTTAGTGCTGGTTTAACTAGTTAATGCTGGTATGATGCTGGTGTAACTGGGCAATTCTGGTACAGAGCTGGTTAGGCTGGGTAATGCTGGTTTAGTGCTAGCTTAGCTGATTAATGGTGGTCGAGTTTAAGTGAAGCTGGTTGCTGATGGATGAGTGTAGGTTTAGTTGGTTAATGCTGGTTTGGTTCTGGTTCAACTGGTTAATGTTGGTCCATTGCTGGTCCAGTGGTCGTGCTGGTTGAGCTACTTAACCAACTTGCCACCATATCAGCATCCCAATATGCTGAGAGCATCCCTCCATGCTATGCTGATGACCAACAAGCCAGTGATTAAAAACACAACATGCGCTTGTCGTAATGGTGACTGCTTTTCTCGTACATTCTTAACTGAGATGGAGTGGCTTTCAGTATTAGGTGGACTGGTATGTTTAATCTAAAGGGGATTTTTGTTTATATGTGATGGGTATGATCTTCTGATATGGAATTATTGGATATCTCCCTTTGAAACACATAACAGCCTTAGGAGCTGAGCTACCTTATCTGCTTTCTACATGATCTTCCTATCATTAGGCTTAAGCTTATTCAGAGTGGATTAGTTTATCAGAAAGATGTCTCCGATTGAATTTTTACAGGGATATTTTTACTCCTCAGGGATAAAACCTCTGCATCAAGATGTTAATTAATCCCACAGGGTAACTGAGTTTCCAGTAGCTTGTATTCTCTACAAACCAAGATGTTTGCATAATGCGTAACTGAAGTATACAATGATCAACCAAAACATTAAAACCACTTGGTTTGTAATGATGTTTAGGTAGGTGAATGCCTGGACGCAGGGTTTCATGCAGAATGTTACCCAGAGCTTCACACTCCTTTCACTGGCTTGTCTTCTTTCCACGGTACATCCCAATGGCATCACCATATAAATGGTGCACACGTATCTGACCGTCTACATGATGGAAACGAAAATGGGACTCATCAGACCAGATGACCTTCATCCATTGCCCCAAGGTCCAGTTCTGACACTGCCCATTGTATAGACTTTTTACGGTAGACAGGGGTTAGCACGGTGAGCCCTCTTGACTGATCTGTGACTAGACAGTCCCATACTCAGCAGGGAGGCACTGCTCTTAGTTGTACCACAGTAGCTGTTCTATTGGTCTGTACCAGACAGGATAGGATTCATTGCTCTCATGCATTGATGTACCAACACCCTGTCACCTGTCATGGTTTGTCCCTCACCAGGGTACCACAGAACATCACTACTGACTGGAAGCACCCCACAAGCCTTATTGTTTAGATTCTTCAACTCAGCTGTATGGCCATAAGAATATGTCCCTTGTTAAAATCACTCAAGTCTTTACTCCTGAGCATTTCTCCTTCATTCATCATGTTGGTTATGGGAACCGACTGCTCAGTTACCATCTAATATATCCCAGTGCTTGACATGTGCTTTTGGAACAAAATAATCAACATAATTTGCTATTCTGTGTTAATGTTTTGGCTGATTGGTGTATAAGTACAGGACTGTGCAAAAGTCTTAGGCCACCATTAGATTTAGATATGCCATTGTTTTAGCAGTGATATAATGACATTATATAATTATTTCTCAGTCACTTTATTGGAATACAGCCAGAAAATACAGGAAATTTGTATGCAATATTAAAAAAACGAAAAAAACACAAGCAAACAAAATAAAACTGCTTCTGTATGTTACAGTGGCAAGTATTTAATATGACTTCTCCTTAAACTTGAGCAATAGCAGCATCTGACAGCTTCATTGGGATGCCAAGTTGACCCTTCTACAGTTTGAGGAATAGTGTTGTTGTCCAGACTGTTGGAGTCAAGACCAAGGCTGGGACACATTGAGTCTGAGTCAAGACCAAGACTTTTAATAGTTGATTCCAAGTCAAATTTGAGACCGGGAGTGTACGAGACTGAGATGAGACCAAGATCAGATTAAGATTATTTTCATCATACAAGAATAAAATGAAGAAAATGGAAAAAAATAATTGATATGTTCATTATTCATTATACATTTCATATGTTAATAAATAGTATTATATATCATCATATATTTTTTAAAATATAACATTAAATAATATATAACCTAAAATTATTATTAATTATTATTATTATATTATAGTCTTAGTCAAACTAAGGCAATGTAACTTTGGAAAGCAATTGACGGTGATGATTCCTTCTTCTCTCAAACTTAATCAGAATCATCACATAATGTCAACTGAATATAGTAACAACATCCGTTCTATCCAGTATTAAATATGAGAACATAATAGTTCCTGATTTTGTGGACATAGTAAAATAAAGTAAGTGGGTGAAAATGCACACTTGCAGTCTTAACATCAGGCTATTCAAAATAAAACATGTTCAGTGATTGGATATTGAGCGAGGAGAGCAGTAACTTGTGTTTCCCTGTTAACCCTGTTAGATTTTATTTAGGCATGTAGAGAAAGTACTGATTTATTTTGTTTGAATTGATTGTTAATATTCAATAACGATAGAAAAAGTCCGTTTATAATTAATGTTATCTAAGACAGAAGCACTGGACATGGCTGGTCTCTACAACAATTGCTGAGCCCACTTTATCCCACGACCGAGACAAAACAAAGTCCAAATGAGGTCAAATCCTAGACGAGACAGAGAAGGCTTGTTTATGGTTTCGAGAACTTGACTTGACTTGAGTACTACAAAAACACTATCAAAGAAGTTTGATCAGCAGTGGTCTTTTTGGAAGGGCAGCAGCCAAGAAACCACTTTTTCAGAAGGGAACAGGGTGAAAAGCCTAAGATATGCTATGGTTCACAAAGATTGGTATGAATATCAGTGGAGAAGAGGATTATGGAGTGACGTAATGCTTTATGCTTGTAAATGTCATTAAATTCTCCATTTTAATACCCGTCAGTATTTAGCTTTTATTGTGTTGTAATGTAAATGTAAATGTTTACTGGTGCTGTTTTTATTTCTCCTCCACTCATTGCTTTCCATTTGATGACAGAATAGAGCTTTCCCAACTGATGGAAGATATATAATAATATCATATAGCTCAGCCTTTTAGCTACATGGCCACCTAACATGTAAGCATTACGAGAGGATGACATGGCAAAAATATATCATAATAGAGGAGACACTTTTATGATCACAGTATCACAGTATTTAGGCTTGCTAGTGCTAGTAGTGCTAGTAAAACATCATTCCCCCATAAAAAAGAGGTGTTCATAAATATGTTTATTAAATGCTTCTGTTAAATGAGGAAAAGGAAACGATCTGTACAAAACAGCCTCTGGCTACCTGATACAGTAAGTAAGGAATGGAAAAGGTCACCAGTATGCACAATGGTTCTGAAAGTTGTTGCATAATCTACCACACTAGGTAATAATGTCCAGCCGTACAAGGCATGAATGGTAACTGGACTTACTCTCCAATGTACTACAGTCACTCACTCAACGTTTTTGCTCTGCCCATTTTATCAGTCCCACTTACCATACCGAATCACTTTGTAGTTCTACAGTAAAAGACTATAGTCCATTTGTTTCTCTACATACTTTGTCAGCAATATTGTAGATGTATCTATGGGACTGTGGTAGCCTAGCGGGTAAGGTCCAGGCTTCAAATCCCACCTCTGCCATGCTGCCACTGTTGGGTCCTTGAGCAAGACCCTTAACCCATAATTGCTTAAATTGTAAGACTGTACCAATTGTAAGTCGCGTCTGCTAAATGCTGTAAATGTCTAATAGAGTGCATAGTGGGGACACACAGTGTTTAATCACTCCAGCACTGCAGTGTCTGATAGAATCGTACCACCAAAACACACACTAACCAACCACAACCACGACATCAGTGTTGCTGCAGTGCTGAGAATGATCCACCACCCAAATATTACCTGCTCTGTGGTGGTCCTGACCATTACAGAACAGAGTAATGGGGACTAAAAATCTGTAGAGAAACAGATGGACTACAATCTGTAATTGTAGAGCTACAAAGTGATTCTTTATAGTCAGTAACTTTCAGAATTTGAACTCATAAAATGGACAATGAGTGTAGAAACAAGGAGGTGTACCTAATAAAGTGACTGGTAAGTGTATCTTGAAACCTATCTGACAAAGTCTGGGAAGATCTTCTGCCACCTTGAGTGCACTTAATACTTGTTTACAGCTAAATGACTCAGCAGGTTTTTTTCACAATGTTGTAAACATGTGAAGCAGGAATAGAAATATATTACTAACAGCCAATATCTGAGAAGTCACTTTACGCTATTTCTATAGTGTTAGCAAACATATAGATAGTCAGTGTAATAGCGTGTTGGTTAAGGTGGATTTGGGCTATCCTGTTTGGTATGGATATCCTCACTACACACTACACTACGATTATAGAATGAGGAATATGTGTGTATATGCAGTGAAAACAGTGGTGACTCACTGGTTACTGTTGTGTATTACTAATTGGAAGGTTGTAAGTTCAAATCTTGTCTCTGCCAATCTGCCACTGTTGGATCCTTGTGCAAGACTGTTAATCCTCATCTGTTTAGCTCTAATGTCAGTTTCTCTGGATAATTGTGTTTGATACATTTGTAAGATTAACGCGTAAATGTGTAGCTCAGACATCACAGCTCCATATTCATGTTGTTAGATTTTGAGAGATCTGAGATCTCTGCTTGTTTGACTGTTGCCTGAGGCCTCTGGTTCAGTCAGCTGACCTGTGGTTTGTTGATTTGGAATTTTAGATTATGTGGAAGAAGTACCCTCAGGGAACATATTTGTGTAAATAAAAAAATAAAAAAAAAGATCATATGGTGCAGAGTTGCACAATATTTACTTAATGAAAAATGCAATAATAATAATTATAGAGGTAAGAGCCACTTTAATGGGTACAGCTCTTTAATGCAAATATCTAATCAGCCAATTGCATGGCAGAAACTCGGTGCATTTATGCATGTAGTCATGGCTAAGATGATTTGCTGAAGTTCAAACCGAGCATCAGATTGGGGCTTGGGGGCTCTAATTAGTCTGGATTTCTGCTGCAACATTCAGATGGTTTGGGTCAGAGTTTGGTGTAAAAGTACATGATAGCATGGATCCATCCTGCCTTTGTATCAATCGGTTCAGGCTGCTGGTGGTGGTGATGTAATGGTGTGGGAGATATTGTCTTGGCAAACTTTGGGCCCCACTGATACCAGTGGACCACTGTTTTAAACACCACAGCCTACCTGAGTCTTGTTGCTGACCATGTCCATCCATTTATGACCACAGCTGTACCATCTTACATTTACATTTATGGCATTTTAATAGACGCCCTTATACTTGATATATTCTTACAGTCCAACCAATTGTGGCTCAAGGACCCAACAGTGGCATCTTGGCAGAGGTGGGATTTGAACCCTGGATCTTCTGGTCCACAGTCCAGTACCTTAACCACTAAGTTTTTAAACATTCCATCAACAAATTATTGATCAATAAAATGAGAACTAAGAAAATCCACTTCTGAGACATTTGCAACAATTTGCTCGTCACTGCTTGTTGGGGTAATTAACTGTTTGTACACAAGATAAAGATAAAAGATCACTGAAATGTTTATCATTGAAATATTTAGATGTGAGGTCACATGCCTGGGTGTTCACAATCTTCCAAAATATCTTCCAACATGTTTTTCTTTTGATGAAAGATTAGTTATTACTTGGTAATCTGCCACACCTTATGCAACCCATGATAAGCCTGAAAACAAGCCAGAACCAATAGTGACAGTCTTGTGAGTTAAACAAGTGTGAAAAATTAGCAGCAATTTTGCTGCAAACTGCAGCTTTTCTGAAATTTTCAAGACCCTAATGGCACAGCAAATCCCTATCTCACTATCATCTATTAAGAGAATAGGTTAATGCTTTGAAATAACAGGTGATGTTGCCAGAAAAAAAGATCTAGAAGGCCGAAAGTGTCTTCAAGCACCTGCTGAAATTTACAGTTCTGAAAGATAGGAACAAAAGCTTCAAAATTGTCGACAGAATTTAAGCCGTCAGAAAACCTGACTCTCTCAAGTTGAACAATAACTGGAAGGTTGTCTGATGCGGATTTTGTATCTAGAAGATGTGTTAAAAGAAAAGAAAAGCATCAAGGACAGACTGAAGTTTCTGGCAGAATATGGAACGTTTGATTCAGACTGGTTCAGCAGAGTTACATGGTTTCTTTGTTTGGTTTTATGTAATGTCATCCTTTAGCGTCAATGGCCTTTTTAATGACAGACACGAGGTTACATAAAAACTAGTCATATATTCACTCAGATTGGTCCAATTTAGTGTAATCAATTAACCTAATGCATTTTTGGGAGGAAACTGGAGCACCCAGAATAAACCCATGTAGACACAGTGAGGACATGCAGACTCCACATAGAAAGGAACCAGGTGCTCCACCTGAGATCGAACCCAGGACGGTCTTGCTGTGAGGCGGTGATGCTACCCACTGAGCCACCACGCCACTCAAGTTGCATGGTGATGGTGCAGAGAGGTGTCTATTAAGATCTGGTGAGAAATACAACATGAATGCATTAAGCATGGAGGTAAAGGTGATGTGGTGTGGAAGACAATGTTTCAGCTGCTGTGTTGGTGAGTTGCTTCACTGTGAAAAATAAATGAATGATTTGGAGTACGGGAAAATATTGCTTGTTCCACAGTTAAAAAGGTGTTTCCTAAAGAGGAACGGTAACATTTTATGTATCAACAAGACAATGCTTCTGATCACACTAACCACCAAGAAGTGGTTGGAGAACAAGTCCATCCAGCTCTTGGTTTGGCATGGCCAGAGTCCATATTTGAAATGTATAGAGAATATTTGGTCTCTGATCAAGCTAACTGGTAAATATATTTCAGCTACTGTTTGCCAACTGTTTGAGCCAATAGCATTAAGTGAAACATCACTGACCCTTCTTTTTATGAAAAGCAGTCCACAAGTTTACACACAAGACTTTAAGGAAAGAATTTAAAGAAAATCAAAGGGAAAGGCTATTCCACACTAAATTACTTTATCTATTTGTTTAATTCTTGCTAATTTTCTGATCAGTTATTGCTGTTGAGAGATGTATAAAGCTTTGCAGTGTTGGATTTGACACATTTTTTCCCAATTTCTAAATACTAAAGATATTAGCTTTACTGTGGTGCTTGAAATTTTTTGAAGCCTTTAGAATTAGAAGAAAACCCAGTTAAACAAATGAGACAAAAATATTATACTTGGTCATTTATTTATTGAGGAAAATGATCCAATATTACATATTAGTGAGTGACAAAAGTGTGTTAACCTCAGGATTAGCATTTTATGTGAAGGTGAGATTAGAGTCAGGGTTTTTCAATCAATGGAATGACAATAAGGTGTGAGTGGGCACCCTGTTTTATTTAAAGAACAGGGATCTGTCAAAGTCTGCTCTTCACAACACATGTTTTTGTGGAAGTATATCATGGGCACGAATAAAGGAGATTTCTGAGGACCTCAGAAAAAGAGTTGTTGATGCTCATCAGGCTGGAAAAGGTTACAAAACCATCTCTAAAGAAGTTTGGAAAAAAACTCCACCAATCCACAGTCAGACAGATTGTGTACAAATGGAGGAAATTCAAGACCATTGTTTACCTCCCCAGGAGTGGCCGACCAACAAAGATCACTCCAAAAGCAAGGTGTGTAATAGTTGGTTGAGGTCACAAAGGACCCCAGGGTAACTTCTAAGCAACTGAAGGCCTCTCTCACATTGGCTAATGCTAATGTTCATGAGTCCACCATCAGAAGAACACTGAACAACAATGGTGTGCATGGCATGGGTTGCAAGGTGAAAGCCACTTAGATAGAACTTTGATAGGACCTAAGGTATTCCAAATTTGTTTGAAACCCATCTCTCTCAAAAACCTGGATTGCCATTGTCTTTTGGCAATGTAATTGGGTGACAGTATTTGTTATGTCATGCCATCTGTTTGCTTTTCTTGCTTTTCTTGTTGCTTTTGTTTGCTGAATTTTTTATTCCTCTAAAGTTTGTAGTTCTCTCCAAAAAGAAACATTTGTGCTCGTCTGCAGTTTTGCTAAAGGATCATGTGGACAAGCCAGAAGGCTATTGGAAGAATATTTTGTGGACGAATGAGACTCAAAATAGAACTTTTTGGTGTAAAAGAAAGCGTTATGTTAGGAGAAAGGAAAAAAACACTGCATTCCAGCATAAGAACCTTATCCCATCTGTGAAAACATGGTGGTGATAGTATCATGGTTTGGGCCTGTTTTGCTGCATCTGGGCCAGGACGGCTTGCCATCATTGATGAAACAATGAATTTGAATGATGTCAGAGAATTCTAAAGAAAAATATCAGGACAATCTGTCCATGAACTGAATCCCAAGAGAAGGTGTGGGTCATGCAGCCAAGACAACGACCCTAAGCATATAAGTCGTTCTACCAAAGAATGGTTAATCGAACCCTACCACCTACCAAAGAAATGGTTAAAGAAGAATAAAGTTAATGTTTTGGAATGGCCAAGTCAAAGTCCTGACCTTAATCCAATGGAAAAATGTTGTGGAAGGACCCTGAAGCGTGAAGCGAGCAGTTAATGTGAGGAAACCCACCAACATCCCAGAGTTGAAGCTGTTCTGTATGGAGAAATGGGCTAAAAATTCCTCCCAAATTCCTCCCCCGGTGTGCAGGACTGATCAACAGCTACAGGAAACGTTCAGTTGCAGTTATTGCTGCACAGGGGGGTCACACCAGATACTGAAAGCAAAGGTTCACGTACTTTTACCACTCACAAATATGTAATATTGGATCATTTTCCTCAATAAATAAATGACCAAGTATAATATTTTTGTCTCATTTGTTTAACTTGGTTATCTTTATCTACTTTTAATACTTGTGTGAAAATCGGATGATGTTTTAGGTCATATTAATGCAGAAATATAGAAAATTCTAAAGGGTTCACAAACGTTTAAGCACCACTGTATTTTTCTCCTGTTACGTTCACATTTACAGCTTTCAGCAGACGCCCTTATCTAGAGCTAGTTACAACTGGAACGATCTGACAATCTACTAATTTGCTGGACCCAGCCCAACAGCACCGCTGGGACTTTACCTTGGGTCTTCAAGGTGGCAGGCTAACAAATTGCCTTGTGAGCAATTATTAGTAATCAGGGGTCTGCAGTATTGACAAATAATTATATCTTGATATTTTCTGGAACTAGATAATACTTTGGTGGTATATATCTTGGGTCTAAAGTATTCCAAATTTGTTTGAACCCATCTCTCTCACCAACCTGGATTGGCATTGCCTTTTGCTATGTAATTAGTGACAGTATTTGTTATGCCTTGCCATCTGTTGCTTTTCTTGTTGCTTTTGTTTGCTGAATTATTCCACTAAAGTTTGTACAAATGAGTTTTTGTGCTGGTATCTTGACTGGTTTAAGCCTGTCATAGAGAGGCCACTCCTGAAAATTGTCATAATCTTTAGGTTCTGTCCGGTGGTTTGTTCATAGTTGGTGAAATATGTTATTTGTCGAGCTGTCTTTAATGGCAACTGATTTCCGATGTAGTTTGACCAACATCTGTCTTTTCAAAACCAAACCACTTCAGTGTGAGTGAGGATGAGCTTTGTCTAGCATCTAACAACGTAGACTGCGAGGCTGGTGATGTTTGTATTTTGTCTCCTGGAGCTGTTTGTTCACTCATTTCTAACTTCTGTCATATGCTTTTAGATAGAAAGCTAGCTTGACTCTGCTGCATGGCAGTGAATGCATTAACTCTTTAAGTCATGCTTTTGACTGTTTTTTTGCGTAGTGAGTGACATAATGACAGCTCGCACCATCATTAAAACAAGTTGTAGATGATACATATCCCACACTCCTAATAGTAATAATTATTTAATTCATTCATACATTCATTCGTTTAATTTCATACCCCCAGTTAAGCATTATGGGGAGCTGGGGCCTAACCCAACGGGTTTCGACATCCAGATGCTATACTGTTCACTAGGCCAGTAACACACGATAAAAGTTCATTAGTAGTTAAATGGAACTGGTTTTGGTTTTACACTGGTTTCAACCATTTCCATAGGAAGCGTCTGGTAGAGTACACTTAATCCAGATAGCACAGGGATCTGACGTTGGTACTGTAAGAAAGACGCTCCATATGAGAGAGCAACTAAGCATTGGAACTGATGTGCTTTCTAATTTCTGTTCTTTTATATTATCATTCTGCTACATTATTTTCAGTAGAGAAATTAGTTTGGTTGTTTTAAGTATACAAATGAATCTTAAAAATCCAACATGCAAAATGACTGTGATAAGTATTGTGGATTGTAATCCATCCTAAAAATATCATGATGTGATGTTTTTGTAAGTTCACCTACCCCACGCTGAAATATATTGAGCACTGAAAGTCTGAATATAGACCTGCAGCACATTGTAATAATCTATTTTTGACAGGTGAAAACACAGTGACTCACAGTGTTTCTAGCAGTAATTGTTTACTGCCTGATCCTGAAATTTTAAGCATGGTCTTTGGCTTTGTCGATAGTGAGCTTCATATTAATCCTTGCTTTATTTTTAATTTACAGGAAAAGAGATGCTCGTCTCACTGAAACACTAGATGCAGCACTGGTGAGTATCCAGCTCCTTAATTGTCTGTGGATATGTTTTATCTGTTCGTTCTTATTCCTCAGGGTCGTGCTTGTATTTGTGTCCTCAAACAGTGGTACCTCGGTTTTCGACAACCTCAGAACTCGTCAAATTTGGTCCTCAACGCATTTTGACTAGAAAAAATTGGCTTGTCTTGTATTAGTCATTGTCCGTGATTCGTTTCAGTCGGAACTCGATTCATGATTCACAATTCATGATTTAGTACAGTGATTCAGTTTCTCAATAGCCTTGCTCAGATAAGATGTCTGCTGCGTTTATCGTGTTTTTCTTTTAGTTTTACATCTACAATGCTATATTCTTAGTTTAAATAAGTCTCCATGGGTCCTAAAGAGGTTAGTTTATAAGACCCAACCGAAAGCAAAACAAAAATTGAATGCTCCAGAACAGAGACTGCAGTTAGCTTAGCAGTTCACCAACTGAGTGTTTTGCTTTTTCTTTTCACTTTCAATCCATTACTCACTAAATTACTGTACATGAGATTTTCCAACACTTTATTATAAAATAAGCTTTGTGTTAATGATTTTGGCCAACTGTAGGTTAATGTAGGTGTTTTAAACATTAATTATCTTGAGGCTGAATCTCCATCTACAGGCGCCATAGTTCAACTGCAGTCATTTAAGATGGACTGGAAACTGCGAATAAGAAGCCACCTCCAGCCTCATTTCCACTATGATACACCATACATATGATGGATCTGACATATTCCCTTCGTAAATCAATGAGTACATGTACAATACAACTCCATTGAGGCATATAATGCCTTTTACAGTGTGGATTTTCTGGGGGTCTGGAACGGATTGATGAAATTTATATTGTTCCTTATGGGAAAAATTTGCTTGGTACTCATTGTTTTCTGTTCTCCAAAAGCCTCCTGGAGCAACTTTAACCGAGGTACCATTGAATTAGGAAAGTGAAAGTGCAAAGTGATTGTCACCACTTCAGCAAAGTGATTCATAGAACTCATCAGAAACTTTGGTGGGAAACTTGACTGTCTTTCACAGAGCCCTGATCTTAACTCCACCAGGCATCTTTGAGATGAATTGGAATGTCAACACACTGAACCAGGGCAGTGGAACCAACAACAGTAGGCTAATCTCCAGATTCTCAAAAAAACTACCGTATTTTTCGGACCACCGGATTATAAGACGCAATATCAATGATCGACTTCTAACGGGTATATTTTCATAATAAAGCGCACCGGGTTATAAGGCGCATTAAATGAAACAAAACTCTTAAGTTCCGTCGGAAATTCAGTTTGGTCTTTACCTGGCGCAGGGCGTCTTCTTGCTTCCTCCACTTCCGTACCATTGATTCGTTAATGTTGAATTCTCTCACAGCTGCTCTATGTCCGTGTTGTACTGCGTGACTGATAGCGTTGTGTTTGAAATCCGCTTCGAAAATGAATGAATGAATGAATGCACGTACCCTAATGCTGAAGCACATACCGTATTACTCCGCGATGCTGCGCACTACGGTGGCCGTAAGCTTCGTAACTTACCAAGGCCATGCTAAAACATTTTGACAGATTTATGAGCGCCGTGTACCATCTACAATCGGTTCTAGGTCAGAAAGCACAACCAGAATGAATTCATACATTAGACGCACCGCATTTTAAGGCGCACTGTCGATTTTTGAGAAAATTAAAGGATTTTAAGTGCGCCTTATGGTCTGAAAAATACGGTAGTCAAGACTATAGCATAGCATTGAAGAGGGTCAATAAACACCAAATATCCTATTACTACCCATTTTTTTAGGTTAGAATTTTATAATATTGTCATTTTCAGGTGTTCACAAACTGATAACAATGTAGTGGTTTTGTGTATATCAGGATATTGTATTTGTACTATATAGTCCAGTCCTGTCGGCAGGTCATGAGACATATTTTATATAACAGCATGTGCAATATGTGCCCAAGTTTTGTCTTAAAGTGGTAATCAATACATGCAATCAGGGTTGATAAGCCTTAAGTTGTTACGTTATGCTAAGTAACCCCTTACCTGAAGAAAATATATGTGTGTGTGTGTGTTGTGTATATGTATATATATAGATATATATATATATATATATTGTATATATATATATATATATATATATATAGTATATATATATAATATATTATATATATATGGTGGTGTCATATACAGAGCCCTCCACAAGTTATTGGCACCCATTCATTACGAATTTTGCTTCTGAAATAAAATAAATAAAATTTAATTTTCAGAAGCGTAATCTCACGCTGAAAATAGTAGAAAAAAAGTAACCTTTAACTCAAGTAAAAAAAAATCCCTGTATATAGTATGCATGTATTACCTTACCAAATACATGCCAACCCAGCAGTTCTAATGAAACAGAAAGAACAGAAAGTGTTTTTAAACACAAATATTCAGCTGAGCAATGATTGGCTGGAGTTTGCGGCACCTTATAAGCACCAACATGATGATGATGATGATGAGAAGGTGAATGATGTGTGGTGGATATGGCACTCTGCAGCTCGGGAGCCTTGTGTGGATCGTGGGACAGTTGTGGATTTTATCTGTTGGAAAATGAGGTGCTGTTTTGTGAAGAAAAGCAGAACTGTGTATTTAGCCAGAGAGGGAGATAGCGAGGGAAGGAGGAAGGGAGGGAGAGCGAGAGAGGGAGAATGCACGGGTTAAATAGGGGTTTGAGTGAATCAATACACACATGCACCTTTACAGTGAAATAAGGTTTTACCCACCTTATGTAGTAAAGAAAAATCAATATGTGGCAGTCGGTGTTGGCATTAAATAAATCAGTAAATCAATGTAAGGGAAACACTGCAGTATCTCGGCTGTTTTGTCAATTCCCAGTACACTGCAGCATCCCATACAGCATTGCTATGTACCACATATAATAGGGTGTTCGGAAAACATCCAGATCACATATTGTGCAGTTTCACAAAACGTAATGTGTTCCTCGAGCGACACATACTTATGTCAAAACTCATTTGGTAGCAGAGCTTTTGTGAAGTGCAACCTAAAAGCAGAGAAACGGGCTTCAATCCTCGTGAAGTGAGATTAGCAGACATTAGACGAGAAGACAGAAGAGCATGTTCTCGTTTAGTAAATTAAACTTCTATGAAGCACCATTCGATTGTAATGTATAACTGCCTGTGTGTAAATTCCCAGCTGTATAAATCATATTAATGTCCTTAAACTCAAGCATTTCTCAGTCTTAGTGATTTATAGTAAAGTACTCTTTATTTTTTAACTAATGTAATGGTATACTCTCTTAGATTATCTATTAAGAAAAACAAACTTAGATATTGCATCAGGTAGCCCAGTGGAAGTTCATCACCATGGTCTCCTACAGTACTGTGCAAAAATCTTAGGCCACCATTAGATTTGTTTTTTTGTTTTTTTTAATCAATGGTATAATATAGATTTCAAACTTGGATTCGTCACTCTGCAGTACTCTACTGACCTTCATTCTAATCTTTGAGAGCTTCAGCGTAATTTATCTTAGCCTTATCGAACTGCTACCCTTCCAAAAAGACCATTCCTGATTAAAACTGTTGAAGGGTCAACTTGACATCCTGATAAAGCTACAAGATGATGTTACTGCTCAAGTGTAAGGGGAGGTCACACTAAATACTTGCCACTGTAGCCTATAGAAGCCTTTTTTTCTGACTTATTTACATTGTTTAAAACTGCATACAAAAACCTGTATTCAGAGATCCAGAGAAAGAATTACAGTGGTGCTTGAAAGTTTGTGAACAATTTAGAATTTTCTATATTTCTGCATAATTACGGGACGACCTAAAAACATCATCAGATTTTCACACAAGTCATAAAAGTAGATAAAGAGAACCCAGTCAAACAAATGAATGAGAAAAAAAATATTATACTTGGTCATTATTTATTGAGGAAAATGATTTCAAACATTACTTATTAGTGAGTGGCAAAAGTATGTGAACCTTTGGCTGTTCAGTATCTGGTGTGACCCCCCCCGTGCAGCAATAACTGCAACTTAACGTTTCCTGTAACTGTTGATCATTCCTGCACACCGGGCTTGGAGGAATTTAACCCATTCCTTCGTACAGAACATTTTCAATGTTGGATGTTTGGTGGGTTTTCCTCACATTAACTGCTCACTTCAGGTCCTTCCACAACATTTCCATTGGATTAAGGTCAGGGCTTTGACTTGGCCATTCCAAACGTGAACTTTATTCTTCTTAACCATTCTTTTGTAGAACGACTTGTGTGCTTAGGGCTCGTTGTCTTGCTGCATGACCCACCTTCTCTTGAGATTCAGTTCATGGACAGATGTCCTGATATATTTTCCTTTAGAATTTCTCTTATGTAATTTCAGAATTAATTTGTTCCACCATGATGGCAAGCCGTCCTGGCCCAGATGAGCAAAACAGACCCAAACCATGACACTACCACCACCAATGTTTCACAGATGGGATAAGGTTCTTATGCTGGAATGCAGTGTTTTCTTCCTCCTCCAAACATAACGCTTTTCTGTTAAACCAAAAAAGTTCTATTATGGTCTCATTCCATCCACCAAAAACATTCCTACAAAAAACCTTCTGGCTTGTCCACGTGATCTTTAGCAAACTGCAGACGAGCAGCAATGTTCTTTTTGGAGAGCAGTGACTTTCTCCTTGCAACCCTGCCATGCACACCATTGTTGTTCATTGTTCTTCTGATGATGGACTCATGAACTTTAACATTAGCCAATGTGAGACAGGCCTTCAGTTTCTTATAAGTTACTCTGGGGTTCTTTGTGACCTCACCAACTATTACACGCCTTGCTCTTGGAGTGATTTTTGTTGGTCGACCACTCCAGGGTAACAATGGTCTTGAATTTTCTTCCATTTGTAAACAATCTGGCTTACTGTGGATTGGTGGAGTCCAAACTCTGTAGAGATGGTTTTGTAACCTTTTCTAGCCTGATGAGCATCAACAATTCTTTTTCTGAAGTTCTCAGAAATCTCCTTGTTCATACACTTGTGATACACTTCCACAAACGTGTTGTGAAGAGCAGACTTCGATAGATCCCTGTTCTTTAAATAAAGCATTGTGCCCACTCACACCTGATTGTCATCCCATTGATTGAAAACACCTGACTCTAATTTCGCCTTCAAATGAACTGCTAATCCTAGAGGTTCACATACTTTTGCCACTCACTAATATGTAATATTGGATCATTTTCCTCAATAAATAAATGACCAAGTATAATATTTTTGTCTCATTTGTTTAACTGGGTTCTCTTTATCTACTTTTAGGACTTGGGTGAAAATCCGATGATGTTTTAGGTCATATTTATGCAGAAATATAGAAAATTCTAAAGGGTTCACAAACTTTCAAGCACCACTGTACATATGGTCATTATGTCATTGCTAAAACAATGGTATATCTAATCTCTGAATAACATTCAACAGTGTGATGCTCATTGCAATGTTCTACTGACCAAGTACACCCCTTCAATGGCAATGGTATTCCCTAATGGTAGTGACCACTTTCAGCAGGATAATGCGCCCTGTCAAACTGCAAAAGATATTCGAGAATGGTTGACAAAGAGTTCAAGGTGTTGGCCTTGCCTTGCCTCCAAATTCCCCATATCTCAGTCTGATCAAGGATATGTGGGATGTGCTAGACAAACAAGTCCAGTCCATGGAGGCCCCAATTAGCAACTTGCAGGACTTAAAGAACCTGCTGCTAACGTCTTGGTGCCAGATACCACAGGACAGTTTCAGAGGTCTTGTGGAGTCCGTGCCTCGATGAGCCAAAGCAGCACAAGGGGACCCGCACAATATTAGGCAGGTGGTTTTAATATTATGGCTGATGTATGGAGTGTTGAACTGTAATGAGGATACCTTTTTTAATGTCAGCATAATGTTTGACATAACTGTTCTAATATATTTGATCTAAAACACTGTTTGCATATGCTATAGTATTGATTATTTACATGTTATAAAAGCCAAGTATTGCTACCCAATACTGTTATGTCACTTTATAATGTTAGAACACCTACCCCTTGTCAGCAGGACGTGTAATCCTTAGAGTGAAACGATGCCACTGTCGCATATGCAGCACCTAAAAATAGATCTCTCATAGGTGGTTGTCATCTCAGTGTGACTTATTTTATATAATGCGTTACGCAAGGTGACATGGCATTTAATCTGTTCAGTGTACTCGTTTTATCTGCTTTACTGATTGTATCGTACCTCAACGCTGGCTTTATTTATAGTCTTTTTCAGGGTTTGGTTGGGACAATGGCACTAAAAACCTGGCAGTAAATTCTGTGCAGAGTCCTCATCTGCTGCATCTCTGTAAGATTGAATGCAAGTTTGAATCTGATGCTTGTTGTAGGCTTGGTGTTGCATACCAATCATATGGCCTCTGCCATCATAAGCTCTGGGATTTTAAAATTTGTCAGCTGCTGCAGTATTGAATGGAATATATTACGTTTCTGTGTAGGAGACCTCGTTAGTCACAAAGATAAATGGGTTCATGCTTTACTGCATGAGTTTTACAGTGAGTTGAAGGCGAAGTCTGTCCATTTACTATAAGTTAAATGTATTACACTATGGCTGTAGTGGATTCATTACTCTTCAGTTACAGCCAGGTATAGAATTATCAGCACCTTTGGTAAAGATGAGTAAAACAGTTGTGGTAAATGTGTCTATTAATTAGCTTATTCTCATACTGATACTATGAAAACCACGTCTCGGCAACCCTGCATTTATTACTTGCCCACTTAATATCACTGAGCTTTCTTGATGTGAGCATAGAGTACAGAGTAAGGAATCTGAAACTCCTAAATACAAAATCACTCCAGATCATTGTGGGTGCTGGTTTCTCTCTTGTGGACTCATATCATCATGAGGTCTGAGGAGTGGGTTGGCCATGTCAAAAGCTTGATTCTGTGGTCAGTGAGCCATTTTCTTGTGGATTTGGACACATGTTTTAGATCATAGTCTTGTTGTTAGATAGAAGTTGTAGCTTCTTGGCAAAGGCAATCAGATTTTAATTTCAAATCTCTTGGTACTACATGATGTCCATGATGGCATTTATCCTAACAAGGTTCCCAGGGTCTTTGGACAATAAAGAGCCCCAGAACATTACAGACCCTTGAACATAATTAACAGTGGGGCTTAGGTTCTTTTCTGAATAAATGTCATTCTTTTTCTCAGAACTCATGTTTAGTGTTTGTTGCCAAAAAGTGTCTCATCTGACTATGGAATCTGGTTCAAGTCAATGGTCCGGTAGCATCCAGCAAAACTCCAGGTGTTTATGTTTGTGGTTAGATGAAAGGAACATTTCTTTTTTGGCTCGCCTTCCAGGTTGTTTGTTGGCATAAAGCTGGTTTCTAATTGTAGATTTGGATTTGTAGGTTTATTGGCCCTAAAATCTCCTGCAAACTCCAACTGTGATCTATGAAGAAATATTTGCTCTCTTGTCATTCTTACATTGAGTGGAGGCAAAATACAACTGTGTTCTCTTTCAGGCAGATTCATTTCAGCTCTGTGTGTTTTTAATTTTTAATTACTGCCTTACCAGTGGGTACGCATTTTTAGGTGTGTACTGTAGCTGTATATTCAAAGCAACTGCTAGATTTCTGAAGGTCAACACATTTTTGTGTGAGTACATTTGTGTATTCTCTAATCTTCCTTATGTTATGTTATGAAA
The DNA here is from genome assembly GCA_025084515.1 of Ancistrus triradiatus. Classification (NCBI taxonomy): domain Eukaryota; kingdom Metazoa; phylum Chordata; class Actinopteri; order Siluriformes; family Loricariidae; genus Ancistrus; species Ancistrus triradiatus. The sequence goes on from JAJAGP010001730.1 coordinate 124,382, forward strand.
GGGAATTTGGCTCCTCATACTGATGACTCACTGACTCACTTTGTTAGTCCCCATTACCTTACACTTGTTAAGTGTGTTGTGTTGAGTGGATCAGATGCAAAACCTGGAATTTTTAAACACCTGTGTGACTGCTGGATAGAGCTGACCTTAAATCAATATCACAATTTATTGAACATTTTACCTCAATTACGATTAATGAATGATTTTTTTCTGGGCACAGAAATTGAAGAGACAGTGGGGAAGATAATAATAATAATAATAATAATAATAATAATAATAATAATAATAATAACAAAATAAAAGAAAATCGAAATAATCAATACGGGCAAGATTACGTCGATTAATGTTTCTGGATGTAGGTTTCGATTAAATGTTTGATTACTTGCCCAGCCCTACTGCTTGACCGAAAATATCCAGCCACCAGCATCCTGTAGGCAGCATCTCGTGAGCAGCGATGAAGGATTAGAGATGAGAACAGATGTACTGTCTCTGACCTTACATCTACAAGCTGAGGAATTATGATAGATGTGTCTAAGAGAGCACAGTGAGTGAACACAGTGTTTTAAAACTCCAGCAGCACTGCTGTCTCTGATCCAATTGGACCAGCACAACACACACTAACACACCACCAACTCATCAGTGTCACTGCAGTGCTGAGAATGATCCAAAACCCAAATATGACCTGACCTGTGCTAGTACTGTCCAATAGTGATAGGGGGCTAACAAAATATGTAGAGAAACAAATGGACTACAGTATGTAATTGTAGAACTACAAAGTGCATCTATATGGCAAGTGGAACTGAAACAATGGATAAAATGAGTGTAGGAACAAGGTGTACCTAAAAGTAAACAATGAGGGTATATTTACTTTCATTACATTTTGAATTTTACTGTATTTTCAATATAAGCTTCGGCTAATTAAAGACATTTTGATAGACGTCTTTTAAACGTCGTCACCAAGAGTGCCAATAATTCTGCAGCTGAGAGTGTATGTAGTTACTAGAGAAACTGTATTTGTTGATTTTGCATTCACAGAGGACTAAAGAGCCTGGAACTCCCTCAAGATTGATAGTGTATAAATATTTGCTTGAATAAAATGCTTAAAGTACAGTCTATTTTAGTGTACATTGACTAGTCAAGAATTTATGTAAGCCAGCGACATCGTTTCTGGTTTGGCATTATTTAAGTCTTGGTATAAAAACATTCTTCGATGTCTATAAAAAACACAATATTTTACATATGGGCTAGTCTAACTGCTTAACATGACAGGCATTTATTCATTCATATTTTAGATTTCTAAATGATATAGTTATTTGATCATTGAGAGCACATTGTCTATTATAACCATGACCTTGAATAACCCTTCACACCTAGTACACACTGTTCAGGACTCATTTCTATATGGGAAATCTTCTAAATGAATCCTGTTCCTGGATTGCACATCATGTGAGTCTAAAAATACTTAGGAACAGTGCAAACCAAAAGCTATTATCTGCACTTTCTAATTCCATGCCCCCACTGGAAACATATTCCTCTGTTCACATTCACTCAACCAGTGCCTCAAACCACTGGTGGGAATGCTGCATGTGAACGTAATTTGCACTTCCAATTAAACTGTCGACCTTTGTTGCATAAGGCAAAACGTGACTCGTGATGCTCATGCATTACAGCTTTATATGTTAAAATCTTACAGGGTGTTAGTGCTGGTACAGTGGTATGCAAATGAACATCCAAGTTGATTGAGCTTTAATATATATCTTCAGCGGGGGTAGAAAAAAGCTTCTGTTTACATTTTTTTCTGACGTTTTTCATTACAGTTCATATAATCGGCATAAAAATGGTAGCTGTGGTGGACTGCGGACTGTGGTAGCCTAGCGGTTAAGGTACTGGACTATGGACCAGAAGGTCCAGGGTTCAAATCCCACCTCTGCCAAGCTGCCACTGTTGGGTCCTTGAGCAAGGCCCTTAACCCACCATTGCTTGGATTGTAAGACTGTACCAATTATAAGTCGCTCTGGATAAGGGCGTCTGATAAATGCTGTAAATGTAAAAATTTTAGTGAAAAGTTGACATGCATTTCAGAATTTATTAGTATTTGCTTTTGCTGCGTTTGAACTTGAATGGACTCCATGTGTTTGAGCAAAATCTGATGATCCATGTGTATCCCATGTGTATATTTATATTGGGGCAATTTAGAGAGACCAGTTAACCCAATGCATTTCTTTGGAATGTGGATGGAAACTGGTGTACTTGGAGTAAACCCATGTGGACATGGAGAGGGCATGCAAACTCTGAGGTCAGGATCGAACCGGGGATCTCTGGAGCTGTGCGGTAACCCGCTAACCGCTTGCACCACTATGCTGCCAAAAACATTGTATTATAAAAACACTGTAGCACTTTTCTCTAGAGGGCTCAGACCTTTTGCCCTCATCTATCTTTGTGGGACCGTACTCAGACCACATCAGAGGGCAGTAACTCTCCCCCTCCTCCGGTCAACTGGGGATGCCATGCCACTGGGATTTTCCTGCCGAGGACACAAGATCCTAAAGTGACTCAGTGTATTTGACTAAATAATGCTGATTTGCGTATTTTTACATTTTTCTATTCAATATTTCTCTTCATTATTGGCTTATATGCTATAGCGTTTATATTATGGGACTGTGGTAGTCTAGTGGGTAAGGTACTGGACTATGGACCAAAAGGTCCAGGGTTCAAATCCCCCCTCTGCCAAGCTGCCACTGTTGGGTCCTTGAGCAAGGCCCTTAACCCACAATTGCTTGGATAAGGGAGTATTCTCTATTTCATTATACTCTTCATAACATTTCATTTTAAATATGTTCTATCTGCTAGTATTTATTTAGTTTCTCTTTATATAAATTATTTCTATAAACTTATTAATTAGATAACTTAATTCTTACATGTAGCATCTAAGTCTCCCAAGGTGGAAGGGTTCCTTTTTGAGTCTTGATCCTCCCAAGGTTTTTTCCCTTATAAGGTTTAGGGAGTTTTTCCTTGCCTCTGTCGCCCTAGGCTAGCTCATTTTGGTATCGTCCTTATAATTTAGAAGATAATCTAAAATTGTATAGCTGCTTTGAGACAATGTTCCATTGTAAAAAGTGCTATAGAAATAAAGATGATCTGATTTCATTTGACTGTAGCCTAGTGTTTAGGGTTCAAATCCCACCTCTACCAAGCTACCCCTGCTGGGATCAAGACCCTTAACCCATAATTGCTTGGATTGTAATACTGTATCAGTTATATAGCATTATAATATTGTAATATTTGTTAAGACAAGATACCGTATTTTTCGGACCATAAGGTGCACTTAAAATCCTTTAACTTTCTCAAAAATCGACAGTGCGCCTAAAAATGCGGTGCGTCTAATGTATGAATTAATTCTGGTTTTGCTTTCTGACCTAGAACCGATTGTAGATGGTACACGGCGCTCATAAATCTGTCAAAATGTTTTAGCACGGCCTTGGTAAGTTACGAAGCTTACGGCCACCGTAGTGCGCAGCATAGCGGAGTAATACGGTATGTGCTTCAGCATTAGGGTACGTGCATTCATTCATTCATTTCGAAGCAGATTTCAAACACAACGCTATCAGTCACGCAGTACAACATGGACATAGAGCAGCTGCGAGAGAATTCAACATTAACGAATCAATGGTACGGAAGTGGAGGAAGCAAGAAGACGCCCTGCGCCAGGTAAAGACCAAACTGAGCTTCCGACGGAACTTAAGAGTTTTGTTTCATTTCATGCGCCTTATAACCCGGTGCGCGTTATGTATGAAAATATACCCGTTAGCAGCCGATCGTTGATATTGCGTCTTATAATCCGGTGCGCTTTATAGCCCGGAAAATACGGTAGGTATATAAGATAGCTTTAAGTGTAAAATATGTTATATCTTCAGCTGGACTAAAATGACATAAGTCCTGGGTTGGATGTGAAAGCAGCAGCTGTATTTATTTACTTCATCTTGTCTTTGGCTGCACCTGTATGTAGATATAGTAACATAACCTTATCACCAACAAAAGTGGAACAATAACAAATGGCAGGTTTCAGCTGAGGTCCCAGGTTGATGGTTCAATCGTCACCCACTGATACAGAATATGGAGAGAGTAGGACTGTGTGTTGTTTAAAAATACCTTCTGAGAACCTTTTCAAGTCCTGTGATACTTCATATGTGCTGAAACTGAGGCTAAAACCATGTCTGCTTTTTCATAGATTATACAGTTGCACAATTTAGGTAAAATATGCATGTCTGCTAATTAAAAAATTACTTTAGTATAATGTCACATTCTGGACATAGGGTTTGATTTTATGCCTACTTATTAAAAATTAGTCTTTCCAATTTCCAATGTTGACTTAATATTGATTGGTTTAATGTTAATCCAGTTTGTTGCTGGTGACTTAAAGTTACTTGTCTGTGTTTGGAGCCCCTCTGCCAGAACGGAGTAACAGATAAAAGAAAGGAAGATGAGGAACCAAAATGGTCTCATTTTTAGCCGATACTTTAAAACCTACAGGGATATTCACTCTCTTTGCAGCAAGCAGGTAGTTCTCGTAATGTTAGTATTTAATATAAGCCTCACATTTTTAAGACCTTTCAGTACTCAGTAGTTCTTAAACACTGACACATGCCTTTTGGACCCCCGATTTCGGGATCTATGAGAGCCCTAGCAGAGAGTGAAAGACAAGCCAAAACATGGTAGAATCAATAAGGAACCATCACTAATTATACCTGTGACTTGTGCCATATAATTGCTCACTCTCAGTGCACCCCACTCTAAACCATATCCCAGCCTGCTGCAGTAGAAGAGCTAAAAGATTTTTGCAATCTGTATCACACTCATGATTTATTCTGCTATAGTGTACCGTGGGGATGAGTGGCTGCTTGGAGCGAAACCGAGCTAGACAGTGTATTGTCTTAGCATTGTCCTTGCTTGCTACTACATTTTTGTTGTTTGATAGTAAAATAAAAATTGCACAATTCTCATTTTCCATCGGTAATCTACAAGAGAATCTGTTTGATCTGCACTAGAGATGGGCCCGATCTGATCCTATATCGGTATTGAGTCTGATATTGACATCATTCACTCATCAGATATTGGACGGACAGGGTCAGTCCGCTTACCGATCCATATTCCATTCCACATCTTAACATGAGCACATGGCAACTTCAGTCTGCAACTGAGTGAGCAAATAGTATTAGCCATTGATTTACTTAAAATGTCATTTAGTTAATTCCAAGGACCGGGTACCCATTAAGATAATTGAATTGATAATTGAATTGATTCAACTTATCGGTTCCTACTAACGCTTTTTATGCTTTAAAATCACCGGCCACGATTAGTGCAAAAACACAACTGGGCAAGAAACATATATCTGCCAGGACCAGCGTGTTATGTCATCACATGGTTTTGTTTTGGTATGCTCTACTTGGCGGCGCGGTGGCTCGGTGGGTAGCATCGCCGCCTCACAGCAAGAAGGTCCTGGGTTCAATCTCAGGGTGGAGCGGCCTGGGTCCTTTCTGTGTGGAGTCTGCATGTCCTCCCCGTGTATGCGTGGGTTTACTCCGGGTACTCCGGTTTCCTCCCACAGTCCAAAGACATGCATGTTAGGTTAATTGACTACACTAAATTGCCATTTACTTGAGTGTATGTATGACTTGTCTTGAGATAACCTTGTGTATGGATGTAAGCTTGTGTGTGTCGCTGAACATGGCCGCTGATAGCGACGTTAAATAAGTCAATAAACGTAAACGTTATGCTCTACTATAGCATTAGATGAAAATGGAAGCTCAAAATCGCTCAGCTCCACTTTCAGAGAAAATGCTAAATGCCATAGGTGTGGAAAGTTGACATGAACGACAACTAAACTTCTCTCAGTTAATACTGATCATAAGTAATCTTTACTGATTCAAAAAAAGTAACATTTTTTACATTTAGCTTTTTTCTTCCCATTTAAACTTATTTTACTTATCATGTTCCTCATTCCAGCAGTACAGAGTACTTATGGCCAGTAGTAACTGAGAGAAGTTTGGTGTACCTAGGTCATTAATTTAGAACATTAAGCCACTTTAAGCTTTTTACTTAATAGGTTTTAATGGCAAGGAAAAAGCTTAATGTAAAGTGATTACTTTTGAAGTTGAAATACACTGCCTGGCCAAAAAAAAGGTCACACACACTAATATTTTGTTGGGCCGCCTTTGTTAATGACACACATTCGCAGTGTTATCATTTCCGAAAGCTTCTGCAATGTCACATCATTTAGTTCTGTCCAGAGTTGCATTCATTTTTCCCCAAGGTCTTGTATTGGTGATTAGAGATTTGGACCACTGCGCCAAGTCTTCTCCAGCACATCCCAAAGATTCTCACTGGGGTTCAGGTCTGTGGTGGCCAATCCATGTGTGAAAATGATGCCTCATGCTCCCTGAACCACTCTCTCACAGTTTGAGCCCATTGAATTATGGCATTGTCATCTTAGAATATGCCCGTGCCATCAGGGAAGAAAAAAATCCATTGATGGAATAACCTCGTCGTTCAGTATATTCAGGTAGTCAGCTGACCTCATTCTTTGGGCATAACATTGCTGAACCTAGACCTGACCAACTGCAGCAGCCCCAGATCATAGCACTGCCCCCACAGGCTTGTACGGTGGGCACTAGGCATGATGGGGGCATCACTTCAGCCACCTGTCTTCTTACGCTGATGCACATCACTCTAGAACAGGGTAAATCTGGACACATGACCTTCTTTAATGGCTCCAGAATTCAATCTTTATGCTCTCTAGCAAATTGAAGTGACGGTTAGCCTCACTGACAAGTGGTTTTCTTGAGGCTACACAGCTGGTAAGTCCCAATCCCTTGAGTTCCCTTCGCATTGTGCGTGTGGAAATGCTCTTACTTTCACTATTAAACATATCCCTGAGTTCTACTGTTGTTTTTCTACGATTTCATTTTACCAAACGTTTAAGTGATCGCCGATCACAATCATTCAGGATTTTTTTCCCATTGTCCTTCCACTTTTTAATAATGCGTTGGAGAGTTCTTAACCCGATTTTAGTAGTTTCAGCAATCTCCTTAGATGTTTTCTCTGCTTGACGCATGCCAATAATATGACCCTTATGAAACAGATTAACATTTTTTCCACGATCATAGGATGTCTTTCAACATGGTTGTTTAACAAATGAGAAGCTACTCACTGCATCAGTTAGGGTTAAATGACTTGGTGCCAGCTGAAACATAATCACCAATGCAGTAATTATCTGATGGGAGGCTCTCACAGATTTTCTTAGTTAAATCCAGGTGGTGACATGTTTTTTGGTCAGGCAGTGTATAAAAAGTAATATATTTTTTATACCTAAACATTTGGCAGATTTTATTTTTTACTATTTTGGAATCGATAAGATAGATGAGAAGAATCAGAATCGATAAAATGCAAATGATACCCATCATTTTAAGGCTTCTTGGATGTACAGCTAGCCCTCGATTTACACTGGGGATACATTGTGACAAATCCATCATAAGTTGAATGTATCATAAATCGAGGAGTTTGATATATACTATATGTATCATATCTCAACCTATATTAAACACGGTTAAACACGACCGCGACCACAGCTTTTCCTCACTACATTTCCCAGCGCTCATCACTCCCGCCACATGACTCTCTAGTTTATTGCTAGCCTGAATTGATGTGAGTATTATATGACTACAGTGCTGTCATGGTAAATAAACCAGTCTATTAAACCACCTCAAAATCACTTCAGAAGAGTAGCCACAGCTCTTACCTGCCTTTGTGTTTGCAGGGCTCTGTAGTGCTCACATTTTGCTTGCATTTGCTAATTGTTGTTAAATAAATGCAAATAGAATATTTATTCAGGAGCACTGGTGTGAGAGGAGATTTTGACCTTTATTAATTAATGCTAGGTGCTACCTGACTAACCTGCTCTTGTGCTTACTAGGCTCTATAGAAACCACCTCTTTTCTGCATTTTGTTTAAATGATTTAAGTAACCTAATATAGTCTGCCTCTGTGAAACGTTTCTGTCAAGCAACTTCTGTCTCACTCTCGCAGCCAGCATATTTGTCTGTATATAAACCTTCTCCTCTGAAAACCTCTTCTGTAGCTTTACATGTATTGTCTCTGACTTTCAGAGGTGTAGCAGGCTTGTGATATTACAGTAGTATTTGGTCATTTATCACATTTTGTTACATATGGCCACATTTTTGTTTGTAGGAGTAAACCATAGTTATTTTAATTATTTATAGCTGTATCACCCCACCTTTTCCTTGCACTTCAGTCTGTGTGACTGACATGGATTTTCAGCTTTTTTGTGTGAGGGGAGGAGGGAGATAGAATGAGGCAGTAATTCCTATCCTGTAAGGCAAAATATTTTTTTCTCCCCTTTTCCTTAGCAGATATAGCACACACTCCGACAGATATATTAAATCATATATGCGAGCAATAATTTTATGACTGGATCCAAGCCAAGATCTGAAGTATTGATGCTTTAGTAACTATCCTCTCATCCTTTGTACACATGCTTCAGTTGTTAGCATGAAGGCTAGTGAAGTTTTACAGTTCAGGATTCCAATCTTGTTGCTTTCTTTTGAATTTGTCTACTTTTTGGAGGAAAAGAGTAAAACACATTTTGATGAGCTATTGATTAAATTTGTTAACACATTTATTAATGGTTGTTCTGGACATTTATTATGTACACAAAAGCTAAATGAGAATTAACGAGAGAGAGAATTTAAGCCCTATCTACAAGAGAAGTGGTGGTCAAAAAATGAAAGAAAAAAAATGACTATTAAAAGCACTAGCAGTGGTAGTTGTGGTATGCATAATTCCTGTGTGAGTCTCAATAGGACATTAGTGGTGCAGTGCTTAATCGAATAAAAAGTAGTGAACTAAAATTGACTACCAAATGAGTTGGCAACTAATTTAATAGTTGATCAGTCGGAGACATCATCACACGTTTCTCACTCTAACTAGGAATGTTTTCACATTATTGCTTACTGGAGAGTTAGCAAAAGCGCGATGGCAACTTCAAAAACCAAATCCTCAAAAGTGCGTGAGTGTTTTACGCTTAACTATGAAAAAAAGGTTGTCAGTTGTAGGGCTGGGGAATTAATCGAAACAACATTAAGAACCATTAACCGACATAAACTTGATTAAAAAAAAAAAAAAGTCATCTTTTTTCATTATTATTTATCTTTCCTCACGTTCCCCTCTGTGTTCATGTTCTGTCTCATTAAAAAGATCCTACCGCTTGTCATGTGACTCCGCCCCATCCAGTCAGCAACATGGAAGCAAGATGGAGGAAAACTTAAACACCAAGCAGCTTGCTCTAAAGAAAAATGCCATATTTTGGCTTTAGAGAAGATGACACGGAACAAAATGAAGTCAGATGTAAATACTGCAGAAAGGTTTCAGTGACCAACCAGCAATCCCAGTAATACCAGCAATCTCTGTCAACACTTGTTACATTTACAGTTACAACATTTAGCAGACGCCCTTATCCAGGGTGACTTACAATTGGTACAGTCTTACAATCCAAGCAATTGTGGGTTAAGTGTCTTGTTCAAGGACCCAACAGTGGCAGCTTGGCAGACGTGGGATTTGAACCAGAGTCCAGTATTTTAACCACGTTACATGTTACATGTCACCAATTATGAGCAGTGCATGGTTCAAAAAAGAGAGAGACTGACAAGTGCCTCCACAAAGCAGCTATCAATAACACAAGCATTTACAAACGCTACAACATATGAAAAGCATTCAAGAGGATGAAAAGAAATAAACTAATGCCATAGCTTACAACATCAGGAAGGATCATTTCAGTTGATTGAAATATTCAACAAATAGCCATAAATAGTTCATCTGTGTTTCCTTCAGGTATTTTAAAATTACACCAATATGCACTTTTTAATTTTTCAGTTTTAGTAGTTGACAATATTAACAGTACAAACCTATAAGGGCAGGAAACAACAACAAAAAAATAGTTCATTAATCGTAATCAAGGTAAAATGTTCAATTAACTGTGTTTTTGATTTGAGGTCATGTCGCCCAGCACTAGTCAGTTGTGCTATTCAAATTCAGGGAACATAGGAAAGCATTTGTAAATGTTTTTTTGTTTGCCTTGAGTTCTCCGCGGGAGTTTGCAAACACTTGGAAACCATTTCAGGAGGTAGTTCTCGAGACCATACAAGGGAGCTGGACATAGACTTAGTGTTTAACTGGAAGGTTTACACAAAATTTTCAAATTGAACTGTTCATAGAGAACAAGTTTGCTACATACCGTATTTTTCGGACCATAAGGCGCACTTAAAACCCTTTAATTTTCTCAAAAATCGACAGTGTGCCTTAAAATGCGGTGTGCCTAATGTATGAATTAATTCTGGTTGTGCTTTCTGACCTAGAACTGATTTTAAGCTTACGGCCACCATAGTCAGGAACCTCGCGGAGTAATATGATCTGTGCTTCAACATTAAAGTGTGTGCATTCATTCATTCATTTCCTATACCTGCTGCCTCAAAAATGTCACCTGTTAAAGACACTGAAGATGACAAATTTGATGGATTTGTGGTAGAGGAATAAACTGAAAAAGTGAGTGTATTGTTTTGTATTTTAGGTGTTACAACTGAACAGTGTTGAGAGTTATTGTGAAAGAGTTGAATAAAGTTTGACTTATAAGAGTTTTGTATCATTTAATGCGCCTTATAACCCGGTGCGCTTTATGTATGAAAATGGACCCGTTAGCACCCGATCGTTGATATTGCGTCTTATAATCCGGTGCGCTTTATGATCTGAAAAATACGGTATGTTCGCAAGTGTTTGTCGAGTTTGATCACACCTCACGTTTATGGCTGGAGATACTGATTTAAGTCTGTTAAATTTTATTGATGTTACACTGCACATCGGGTTTGACCAGGATAGAGATATTAGACTTTTATTTATCTTTTGTATTAGCTGGAAAGTTCATTAAAACAGTGACTTTTAAAATACCATATTTTTCGGACCATAAGGCGCACTTAAAATCCTTTAATTTTCTCAAAAATCGACAGTGCGCCTTAAAATGCGGTGCGTCTAATGTATGAATTAATTCTGGTTGTGCTTTCTGACCTAGAACCGATTGTAGATGGTACACGGCGCTCATAAATCTGTCAAAATGTTTTACCAACGGCCTTGGTAAGTTATGAAGCTTACGGCCACCGTAGTGCGCAGCATAGGAGTAATACGGTATGTGCTTCAGCATTAGGGTACGTGCATTCATTCATTTATTTTCGAACCGGATTTCAAACACAACGCTATCGGTCACGCAGTACAACATGGACATAGAGCAGCTGCGAGAGAATTCAACATTAACGAATCAATGATACGAAAGTGGAGGAAGCAAGAAGACGCCCTGCGCCAGGTAAAGAAGACCAAACTGAGCTTCCGACGGAACTTAAGAGTTTTCTTTCATTTAATGCGTCTTATAATCCGGTGCGCTTTATAGACCGGAAAATACGGTAAGGTATTCATCATTATCTTCACTGTTAGCAAACGCATAAACAACCTCAAACTAAATGTAAAGGCTGATAGCTACGTAAGAGTTCTTTTGGTAATTGAGCGATTCATAATCTGAGTAATCGATTATTCATTTCAGTAATCGACAGATTATTCGACTATCAAAATAGTCGTTTGTTACAGCCCTATAGGACATGTTTTTCATCAAACTCTGTGCAGTTGTCTTTAGTTATGTCTGCATGTTTGTTGTAAAATGCAGAGTTGCAGTACAGTTCTGTATTATGTCCCCAGTATGGATTTCTATAGTTTTTGTACTGCACTTTATGTTGAGATGTGATGCTTTTTGACCTGAAGACAAAAGGTGTATAGCATTAATTACATTTGAGCATTATTATTTTCCCTTAAAGAAACTGTATGCAGATGTATTTCTCTGAACTCGCTCCCCACGTTGCATTATTGACATTTGCTTGGCTGTTCTGCATTTTAAAAGTTGCACCAGGTTGTGTGCTTTTGAAATGTTTACATAAGAAAACCACACAAAGTGAGATCAGGTCAGCTGACTGTAACATTACCTGTAGGCTAATCACATTGCACGTTGTATTTTTCTGACAAATGACAGAAACTTCACAACTCGCTTCACAGACTAGGCTATTTTGGTAGTTTGCGATCACACCATTTAATATAGAGCAAAGCGCATGTGACTGTGATGTGTAATGACGCAAACGTCCTACCTGTCAAACAGCACCAAGTGAAAACGAAGGTTACATTAATTCACCACTGGTTAACCACAGAAGTGAGAGCTTTTATTAGAATTAAACAGCAGCCTGTCAGCACAGGGTGAGTACAAATTTCCTCATGCCATTATTATTCTTTTCTCACGTTTTAACCCCTCTTTTTCCCAGAGAACACAGGGGATAGGTGTAAGCCAGGCCATTGCAGAATTGGGTAGCACTGCTTTTGCAGCATCAGGGAATGATCCTTTAACTGACCTCTCCTCCCTCAGGCACAGCAATTTGTGTCTGCAGGTGATGCAGCACTAGAACCAGGGTTTCTGAGGTGGTGGGATAGCGCATTAGACCTTTGAACAACCCAAGCGCTTCTGATATTACTGTTGTAATGCTATATTTTTTAGAATGAAAGAGCTATAGCCCAGTGTTTACTTACAACTAAGATGGACTGTAGTAACTTATAAGCACTAGTGTGTAACGTTTGTTGTGTCTGTCCAGTGTCTCTTATTGGCTTAACTCTGCAATCTATAGACATGGATTTTATTCTCTGTTGTAATTCAGTGAATGCTTGAGACTTGGGGCACTCCTAAATGTTCTGTTCATGTTGTTCTCTAAGAATGTGTAGATATTGTATAGTACATACAGTGGTGCTTTGAATTTTGTGAATGCTTTAGTATTTTCGGTATTTCTGCCAATAGTGGAGCTTAAATATCATCAGAATTCCTAAAAATAGCGAAATTCCAATGAGACAACTTAGACCAAAATATTATATATTTTACATTTATATTATATGTATTATATATTACATATATATATAAAATAATTGCACAATATATTGGCTGCCGATGTATTATTTGCTGATATATGGATTTTTTTTTACCCGATATTATAACCAATATTTATTATATTCTTACATATGAATATTTCTTTGTTTTTTTTTTTCTTTTAGCTGTTACTCATTAAGCAAAGTATCTAATTTTGCTGATTGTATAAGCTTACTTAATTGTTCCTGCCTTGCCTGCAATTCAAGACTAAAAAAATATTTTTTCCCTTGTTAAAGGAATATTAAATAAAATGCAAATCAACCATTTTTGCGTTGAGTGAATGGCATCCTATATTTACAGTAATTGTCATGTTTGATTTAACTGTTTTCTTGTTTATTATTATTTTATTGCTGAAATTAATTACTGCATTTTAAGTGCAGAAAGGTTAAATTATCGGGTTTAAACATCAGTATCAGTCACAATAATGTCCTAAAAAGCGGTTATTGTATCGGCCAAAGTAATTCAATTTTGGTGCGTCCCTAACTATAATAAATCATATTATTGGGCATTTACTTATTGGAGAAATTATACGATGTTACATTTCACATTGGCTAGATGTTCATGAGTCCACCACCTGGAGAACATGCAACAGCGGTGGTGTGTATGGCAGGGTTGCAAGGAGAAAGCCATTGCTCTCCGTAAAGAACGTGCTGCCCATCAAGGGGAACATGAACAATCCAGAAGGCTATTAGAAACAAATACAGACAGATGAGACCAAAATTAGTTTTGTAAACGAGGAGAGTTCAATATTTGGAAAAAAAGCAACTGCATTCCAGCATAAAAACCTTAACCCACCTGTGAAATGTGGTGGTAGTTTCATGGTTTTGGACATGTTTTGCTGTATATGTGCTAGGACGGCTTGTCATCATTGATTGAACAATGAATTGTGAATTATACCAGCAAATCCTAAAGAAAAATGTCAGGACATTTGTCCATGAACTGAGTCTCAAGAGAATGTTGGTTATGCAATAAGACAGTGACCCTAAGTATATAAGTTGTTCTTCCAAAAAATGGTTAAACAACACTAATAGTTATGTTTTTTTAAATGCTTGTGGAACCAGTTATGTGAGGAGGAAAGGAAACGAGTTGAAGCTGTTCGTAATGAGGAAGTGGTTTTAAAATACTGGATGCCGGTGTGCAGGGACTGATCAGTGGGTTACCAGGAAACGTTTAGTTGCCAGTTCTTGCTGCACAAGGTGGTCATATCAGATATGAAAGCTAAGATTGTACCACAGATACGAATATTGATATTTTTTGTCATTAAAGACCAAATTAACATTAATATTCTTGCCATGTTTGTTTAACTTTGTCTACTTTTAGGGCTTGTGTGAAACTCTGATGATATATTAGGTCATATTTACGCAGAAAAATAGGAAATTGTAGGATGCTCACAAATTATCGAGCACCTCTGTCGACTTCAGCGGGCAGAGGCTCTGCCTGCACATTGTAAATGCTGTGACAGTCAGTTGACTGCTTTGATTTATTAAAGTTCAGAGGACAGTATTTATTGCCGAGTCTTTTAATTGGCTGGCTAAGCTGTACTTTGAAGAGGTTTAATGGGCCCTCAGAATATGTGGATCAGAACAGGAGCTCCCGGACTGGCTCAGTGTTAATTAGTGGAATCTAATAGAGAATGCCTTAATAATTCTGGCAACCTAACAAGTAAGCTGGAGGGATGCATTAGCATTTGGTTTTGATTCCTGCTCTTGCTGTGCTACAGAGACTGTTGTTGAATGAAATAGATGAGCAGCAAACTGCAGCCTCAATACGGCCAAACTAACTGTACGTTAAGGGTGGGAAATATGATGAGATTTTGTCGGCTCGTGGTAAATTTTGTTACCGTGAGAGACGATATGCTTTTTCGGAGGATGTTGTCTGTGCTTAAAGAATGCTGACCAACTGCATGTTTCGTTTTAAGGAGTGTAATTAGGCCTGTTCAATTGGATGAAGTGCAGCACATTTTCAATATCAATGATTATGGGATAATATTTGAATAATAGTTTTTAGCAATCTGTCGTTACTGATGCATTTGGTCTGCAATCACATGTATCGTGATAAATATCGTGTATTATGTATTCCATATTTTTAATTTTATTTATTTACATGAATATTGATTTAGAATGCATTTAGGATATGGACACAAGTAGAGACGTGAGGGAAAAAAATCCAGGTAATCACATTGTAGGATTTTTAAAGAATTTAATTGTAAATTATGGTGGAAAATAAGTATTTGGTCAATAAATTTGGTTCAACTCAATACTTTGTAACATAACCTTTGTTGGCAATGAGAGAGGTCAAACATTTCCTGTAAGTCTTCACCAGGTTTGCACACACTGTAGCTGGTATTTTGGCCCATTCCTCCTTGCAGATCTCCTCTAGAGCATTAATGTTTTGGGGCAAACGGACTTTCAACTCACTCCACACATTTTCTATGGAGTTGAGGTCTGGAGACTGGCTAGACCACTTTTTACGGAGCCACTCCTTTGTTGCCTGAGTGGTGTGTTTGGGATCATTGTCATGCTGGGAGACCAATCCATGTTCCATCTTCAATGCTCTCACTGATGGAAGGAGGTTTTGGCTTAAAATCTCACGATACATGGCCCCGTTCATTCTTCCCTTAACACGGATCAGTCGTCCTGTTCCCTCTGCAGAAAAACAGCCCCAAAGCATGATGTTTCCACCCCCATGCTTCACAGTAGGTATGGTGTTCTTGGGATGCGACTCCGCATCCTTTTTCCTACAGGTTGAGTTTTTACCAAAAAGTTCTATTTTGGTTTCATCTGACCGCATGATATTCTCCCAATCCTCTTCTGTATCATCCATATGCTCTCTGACAAACTTCAGACAGGCCTGGACATGTACTGGCTTAAGCAGGGGGGCACACCTGGCACTGCAGGATCTGAGTCTCTCTTGGCGTAGTGTGTTACTGATGGTAGCCTTTGTTACTTTGCTTCCAACTCTCTGCAGGTCATTCATCAGGTCTCTCTATGTAGTTTTGGGATTTTTGCTCACCGTTCTCATGATCATTTTGACCCTACGAGATGAGATCTTGCATGGAGCCCCAGATCAAGGGAGATTATCAATGGTCTTGTATGTCTTAGATTTTCTTACAATTGCTCCCACAGTTGATTTATTCACACCAACCTGCTTGCCTATTGTAGATTCACTCTTCCCAGCCTGGTGCAGGTCTGCAATTTTCTTCCTGGTGTCCTTCAACAGCTCTTTGGTCTTGGCCATGGTTGAGTTTGAGTTTCTCATCTTTCTAAGTAGGAGAAATTGTACAATCAGTGGCTGACTAAATACTTTTTTGCCCCACTGTGTGTGTGTATATATATATATATATATATATATATATATATATATATATATATATATAAAAATA
>JAJAGP010001730.1:140931-164706 GCA_025084515.1 Ancistrus triradiatus
GACATTAGAAGTGTACTGCTCAGTCTTACTCTTCTGTCTGATCATATAAAGAATGCGTAAAGAGCAAGTTGTTGAAACAGAGAAAGCGTTATTTTTTTTATTCTGGTATTGTAAGCTATCACACTCTGATCCATGTTTATGGTGCTCTGTCATTGAAATGTGATATTCAACCAAATCTGAGTTGGTACTGAATTTATAGCAGAAGGCATTCTCTTGATGGGCCTACATGTTTAAATACTTTTTTTTTTTTTTTGATATAAATTACTGTCTCTCTTTGTGTTTGCAGAATATTATCTACTGCTCAACATCCCTGACCCAACATCTGTACGGTAAGTCTGAACTTACTGTGCCACATAAATTTAGCTCAGTGCCGAAATTCACTGACACTTACTAAACTCTCAAACTTACAAACTGACAGCAACTGATGTAAAGAGCCTACGTTATAACATTGATGATTATGTACAAATGCCTGGTTTAAAGAGGCTATAGATACTAATTAGGGAAGCACATAAGATCATCAGCAAACAGTCTGGAATACAGATTACATTTCTTTAAGCTTTAAACCATTAGTAATCATTGCTCCATAGACAAAGCTTATTTATATCCTATAATTTAAAGTCATTTCATGTTACTCTTGTTTAAAAAGTGTAATTCTATGCTTCTCCAATTTACACTGAAGTGATTAAAATTCATAATCAGTCCACAGTGTTTATCTATCAATTTATATTTATTAGTTCACAAGTTTCAAAATGCAACTGATGTAGAGTACTGTGCAAAAATCTTAGGCCACCATTAGATTTGTTGTTTTAGCAATGCTATAATGACCATATTATCAATGACTGGACCTAAAAATTTCGAACTGTATTTGTGACTCCATAATGCTCTTTTCCAGTGACCTTCATTGAAGTCTTTGTAGCATATCTTAGCCTTTTCACCCTGTTTCCCTTCTGAAAACGTGGAAAAATTATCTTGGCTTTCATAAAATAATTTCTGGTCAAGCTTATTCAGACTGTAGAAGGGTCCTCTTGGCATTCCGATGAATCTTCCAGATGCTTCTATTACTCAAGTGTAAGGGGAGGTCACACTTAATACTTGCCACTGTAGCCTGTAGAAGATGTTTTTTTTTCCTTTTTTTGCATACTAATGTCCTATATTTTCTGGTTGTATTCTAATAAAGAGATTGAGAAATAATTCTATATGGTCATTATACCATCTAATCTAGTGGCGGCCAATGACTTTTGGTGTGCACATAACACAGGCTCAACAGACACGAGCAAGCACTATCTAAACTTCCACCCAACTCGGAAAGAGCGAAGCATATCGCAGACTTTATCACAACTTTTATTGCCAGGGATTTGCGTCTGTATTCAGTCATTGAGAACCATGGCTTTTGTTCTGCACTTTGGAGCTGCGATACAGCGTCCGGCCTCGAATATGTTTCACGCTAATGATACGCTAGAAGATTTCGAAAAGACTGAAAATATTTTTTAAAAGTTAAAGTCTGACACCCTCTCACATCTAAAGACAGGTAACAGAGTTTTAGTCATAGACTGTGATTTTACGAAGGCTAGTGAAAACACACACCTAAAAAATAAATTAAATAATAATAATAACAATAATAACAATAATAACAGCTGATGAAGGACCTCTGTTCTTTTGATCATCTCTACATCTCCTACTAGAGTAAACTGCTGTTACCTACCTGATACACATACAGCACATACAGTGGGGAAAAAAAGTATTTAGTCAGCCACTGATTGTGCAAGTTCTCCTGCTTAGAAAGATGAGAGAGGTCTGTAATTTTCATCATAGATACACTTCAACTATGAGAGACAACATGAAAAAAAAATCCAGAAAATCCCATTGTAGGATTTTTAAAGAATTTAATTGTAAATCATGGTGGAAAATAAGTATTTTGTCACCCACAAACAAGCAAGATTTCTATCTCTCACAGACTTGTAATTTCTTCTTTAAGAAGCTCTTCTGTCCTCCACTCATTACCTGTATTAATGGCACCTGTTTGATCTTGTTATCTGTATAAAAGACACCTGTCCACAGCCTCAAACAGTCAGACTCCAAACTCAACTATGGTTAAGACCAAAGAGTTGTTGAAGGACACCAGGAAGAAAATTGTAGACCTGCAGCAGGCTGGGAAGAGTGAATCTACAATAGGCAAGCAGGTTGGTGTGAATAAATCAACTGTGGGAGCAATTGTAAGAAAATGGAAGACATACAAGACTAATGATAATCTCCCTCGATCTGGGGCTCCAAGCAAGATCTCATCCCGTGGGATCAAAATAATCATGAGAATGGTGAGCAAAAATCCCAGAACGACACGGAGGGACCTGATGAGTGACCTGCAGAGAACTTGGACCAAATTAACAAAGGCTACCATCAGTAACACACTACGCCGAGAGGGACTCAGATCCTGCAGTGCCAGGCGTGTCCCCCTGCTTAAGCCAGTACATGTCCAGACCCTTCTGAAGTTATGGAGAGAGCATATGGATGATCCAGAAGAGGATTGGGAGAATATCATGTGGTCAGATGAAACCAAAAAAGAACTTTTTGGTAAAAAATCAACTCGTCGTGTTTGGAGGAAGAAGAATTCTGAGTTGCATCCAAAGAACACCATACCTACTGTGAAGCATGGGGGTGGAAACATCATGCTTTGGGACTGTTTTTCTGCAATGGAGACAAAACGACTGATCCGTGTTAAGGGAAGAATGAACGGGGCCATGTATCGTGAGATTTTAAGCCAAAACCTCCTTCCATCAGTGAGAGCATTGAAGATGGAACGTGACTGGGTCTTCCAGCATGACAATGATCCCAAAACACACTGCTCGGGCAACAAAGGAGTGAAAAAGCATTTCAAAGTCCTGGAGTGGCCTAGCCAATCTCAGGTCTCAACCCCATAGAAAATGTGTGGAGGGAGTTGAAATTTCGTGTTGCCCAGCAACAGCCCCAAAACATCACTGCTCTAAAGAAGATCTGCATGGAGGAATGGGCCAAAATACCAGCTACAGTGTGTGTAAACCTGGTGAAGACTTACAGGAAACCTTTAACCTCTGTCATTGCCAACAAAGGTTATGTTACAAAGTATTGAGATGAACTTTTGTTATTGACCAAAAAATTATTTTCAACCATAATTTACAATTAAATTCTTTAAAAATCTTACAATGTGATTTCCTGGAAAAAATATATATATTTATATTTTTCCAATAAATACCTTTGTCTATATATTTATATATTGGTGAGCAATTGTTGAATCATGATTGGTGAATCATTTACAGTTTTCTTTTCTACATCACTGCTTTATTAGGCCCTGTTTGGTTTGCTTTAATACAGCATCAATCAACAGGGAAGAAAATGTAATCATTGCATTGCAATTAAGCATATTACAATTAATCTTGAAATACATTTTTTAATCATAATTGGAGAGGATGATCACGTGACAACATAATATCAGCCGAGTGGTGGAGTAGATAAAGTGAATTGGAAGTGTCTTGGAAATCAGTGCTTATCTTGGGAAGAGTTACAATAATATAACCACAAAGTACAGGAAAATGGATCTCTATGTAATCTATCCAAATACCCCACCTGTAACAGAGAATTTACATGCTTGTTAAGTTTCTGACTTGTGTAACTTCTTATATACTTTCATCTTCTTAACAATTTAACAATACTGTGAACAGTATTGCAAGGGATAGACAAAGCCTCTGAAATCTTTTAGCATCATTCTCCTAACTTGAACATTTCTACAGCTTTATCCTAGAGCCCTTTTAAAAGCATCTTTACAACAATGGATAATTCCACTACTATGCACTAGTAGTGGGATCCTTAAGAATTAATCAAATTGGGAGATTTTGTTTAGGGTTAGAGTTTAATGTTAGGTGGTGTTTGGGTTATTTTGGGGTTAGTGTATTTGGATTATTTAACATCGGCTTCAGCCTCATTGGCTATTGATATATTCAGATATACTGAGATTGGGCCAATTTAGTTTAATCAATTAACCTAATGGATGTCTTTGGACTGTGGGACAAAACCGGAGCACCCGGAGTAAACCCACACAGACATGGGGAGGACAAGCAAACTCCACACAGGCGGAGTCTGAGTTTGGGATTGAACTGGGGATGCTGGAGCCTTGAGGTGACCATGCTAACCAGTACATCACCATGCTGCTCTTATTTAGGGTTAGGGTTAGGGTTAGGGTCAGGTGGGCACCAGTGATAGGCAGAAGGTGCTTAACTGAACCTGAACAAGTTTGTAATTTTTATGCTAATGGGGCTGAACACTTATTCAAGCCAGGTATTTTACCAGTTAACTTTTAATAATTGAAAATTTTTTTATGTTAGTTTTACTTTGATGTTCACAGATTTATCATGAAAAAGTAAGGACTTTGACAAGGTGCATTTTCCTTATGTTCTGTAAATGCTTTCTTTCTTGGATGCTTTAAAATAGGACATTTTTGAAAGTAATTGCTGATAGAAAATCTAGTTCTGAAATATGGTTCTATTAACTGTGTATTTGCATATACATTCTACAGATTTTATACCTGTGTTTACATGTGTTTACCTGTGTTTTACTTAATGTTGGTCAATATTAAGGTTCAATTGAAACTCTTGGGCAATTTTAATTGTAGTTTGCTTCTTGGTTATAAAAAAAAGCTCTTGCTTGAATAAGCATGTATGTATGCCGGGATCCCATTTGGACTGTAAAGTGCTACCAGGAGACAAGAACAGTAAGTCATGGTGCGTTGATGCAGCAAAGCGGCAGCTATTATGACCTAGCAGTCCCCTGGAACAGGGTTGCCATGGAGATGAACGGTGTCAGAGCCGAGCAACATCTGTGTGGTGTTTGTTTGTCAAGAAGGGTTTTCTCTCTCTAATAAGATAAAAGTGAATGAAGAAGAGGTAGCCAATCAAATGGAATGGTTAACAGCTCACTTCTGATGTCAGACCAACCCTGTATTTGCTTTAGGTTTTCTAGTCATATCATGTTATGGGAAGCTTGTTGCTCCCTGTATTGAGATTTGATCAAATTAGATCTAATTATCTAATATTAATGGAAGATACCTTTAGGGTAGTTCATCTCTACATAACATTGTCTAATGAACACTTCCAAACATTTCTATCCTCAGCTACCTGTGCATGTCACCTGTCGGAGAATGTTATGTAATCTTTTTGTGGCTGTGTTTTGGCAAAATATGTCATTGTGCGTCATATTGATGCTTGCTCTCTGGGCAGTCTGGGAAATAATTTAACCTCTGCTGCCCTCCACTTCCCTGTCTCTGTATAAGGCAGTGTTCTATTTCAGTCAATCTGGAAAAAATGCTCCTTAATTCTCATGCTGCCTTATCTGTGGAGGTTAGTGGGGCAGAAGCTACCATTTGGCCAGCATTCCTTATAGGTACATATTTCAAGGGATTGTGAAGATTCCCCTTAGTTTGATTATGGTTGTGCTTGTGGTGCGCTCTCTCTCTCTCTCTCTCTCGCTCTCTCTCTCATACTCGAGTGTTCTTCCTTTTCATAAATACTTACATTCAACCGAGAAATAAGTAAATCCGATAAACTTGCAACATGCCATATAGGAATTCTCAGCATAAGCTTTCATTAGGGTCAATGATAATATTTCTTTCCAAAATTTCAGTCTAATTTTGGAGTTAAAGCGCACTTGATCCGCAGATCCATAATTAATTGCTCAGCTGGAATTCTTATTTTGCTGGGTTGTTTTAGTTTTATTCTATTAGAGCACTGCAGTTGCTCTTGCTCTTTCTTTTCTTGAGTCCTGACCATGTTTGGGCAAACCTGGACTGGTAGAACCTGAGGTTGCATCTATGAAGTGAAGTGAGGAGATTCTTTAACTTGCTTCTCTGTGTATCACTCCTAATGATACTGAACTTTTTAACAAATATTAAAAATGTTGTTTGCTTAACCTAGTAACCAGCTTTTTTTTTTTTATAAGAAACAATACTAAAATTAGATCTTCAGTTGAAACATTATTCATATTTTTCTGATAGTGGCATTTGCTTAAACTGGCGACTTGTTCCAGCTGAAACTCGATTCCTGAGTCATGATTCAGTACACAGTGTTTGAGTGATTCAGATTCACAGTAGCTCATGCTTAGTGCTGAGTTCTTTAGTTCTTTATTGTTACATCTACAGTATTGTATTCTTTGTGCAAACAAGTCCCCATAGGTCCTAAAATGGTTATTGATTACAGCCAACCGAAAGGAACAGAGTCCTCCGGAATACAGGCTGCAGTTAGTGGTAAGAGTAAGTGTTTTGCTTTTACTTTTCACTTTCAGTCCATTACTCACTAAATTACAAGAGATATTTCAACACTTTATTATAAAATTAGCTTTGTGTTATTGATTTTCCACAACTGTAGGTTAATGTAAATGTTTTAAGCTCAGCTGTTTATAAGATTGACTCCGCTATTATACAGTATAGACTATATTAAACTCATCGGTTCATAAAACATTTAACTTTTGATGGATTTGTCAGAACATATTCCCATCGTAAATCAGGGAGCACTTCTACAATGCAACTCCATTAGTGGATATAATTCTTTATACAGTGTGGATTTTCAGGGGGATTAATTCACGGAACGGATTCATCTGGAACGGATTAATTCAATTTAGATGGAAAACTTTGCTCTGTACTTGTTTTTGGTACTTGACAAGCCTCCTGAAATGAATTAACTGCATTATATAATGTTTCTGTGCTCAAGCTATGGCTGGGTGAAACAGCCAAAAATCTTATTTTTAGACTTCTACAGTTCCTGATGATCTTTTTTATTTTTATTTATTTATTTATTTTTATTTTTTTTAATGAATCGGTCTGTCGCTCTGTCACCACCAGAGACGCACAGGTAGATCCGGCATTTCCAATCGTGGGAACTACATTTCCCAGAATGTACATGATGCCACTCAGGATGAATAAAGAGCAGCTGTGCTACAGGCTATTTAAGCATGCCAAGTGCTTATTGTCTTCCTTGAAGCACAGACGGTAATGGTATTTGTTCTGTATGTGTTGTTAGGCAAAAGGATCAAAGAAACTAAAAGAACAGAAAGAGAAATAATTGAAAGAACAGAAAGAGAAATAATTGAAAGAAATTTGCAAGTGATTATTAGACCTAACGGAAGCTTGGAGACAGTGAAACGAAAGATATACTATATTAGTATAGTGTCAATAGAACGTTTAAGTGAATATAAAGTGAAAGAAGTATTTTTTTGTTCACAACAGGACAAACATTGAGTTTATGGGGTCAAAGAAAAGACTTCAGCCTTGATTTGTTGGTTTTCACATTTAATTTACATTTACATTTACAGCATTTAGCAGACACCCTTATCCAGAGCGACTTACAATTGGTACAGTCTTACAATCCAAGCAATTGTAGGTTAAGGGACTTGCTCAAGGACCCAACAGTGGCAGCTTGGCAGCTTGTTTCACGCTTGTGTCAGATAAGCCACATGGCAGTCCCATGTGTATGAATTCCCCAGTCTGAATCACACTCCTGATGATCCATAAGAGCACCTGAAGCAAACGACATTCTACCACAGTATTATCATTATTATTGTTTTTTCTCCCAATTAACTGATCTTCGAGCCCAGCACTTCCAACAGTCAAGACCATTTAAGGCTTTTAAGGCAATTCTTGCCAGTTGACTTAAGATTTGCAGCAACTTGTCAGTTTGCCACATTATCATCCCACTTTAAAATCTTACTTTAGAAAAATCTGACTTGTCCAGCAAAGTCTTCCTCACTTCATCTACTGTTCAGTAGCAAAGTTGCTGTTATGCACAATCCTCCAAGGCCCTCAAACATGTGCCCTGACTTCTCTCTTCTGTTCCTAATGTGTTGTGCTATCTAAATACTACAGATTATGGTGCTGATAGGGGCATGCCCTACCCACGTCCACTCTTAATGCCCTCTTTCTCTGGCAGTCGTTCACATTCCTGCTGTAGTAGGTGAAGCCTAAACCCTGTTGGCTAATCCTTGGTTATATTTCCCCTCCACTCTGGCACAGTGTTACATACAGGCACCTGCTTTGGTTTGTCATGAAAAGCTTTGACGATATGGTGTTATTAGCGTGATCGGTTAGGCCTTTTAGACAATAAATTACATAATATGCTCTTTGATGCTTATGGAACTGTGTTTAATTATTGAGAGATATTTGCACAGTTTATGTCACATTTACAAATAAAAAAGCATCAGGCAGGTGCGAAGTTCTACAAGTGCATCATTGGAATGCAGTCCAGTATGTCACTGGGGGCCAATTTGCCATTTGTTAAATTTTATGCCAGCGGTTAGCACATAATGTCATAATGTTTTTATGCCGCATTAGCCATAAAATGTGATTTTAATTTATGTATTCACATTTTAAGCCTGCTCTGCATTGTCAGAGTCAGATGCAATGCAGTCCCTATCTTCAGAGAATACTGGATGCAGTGTTGGGCATGATCCCCCGATTGGCCTGTCCTCCCCTCAGACACCAGACAGTTTTGCTTCTGCAGTGTGCTGTAAGACACCATGGGACTTGGAAAATAGACCTGCATGGTAGTGGGCTGGCATTCAAGACGACATCTTTTCCAGGGATGTCCATTCATTTTTCAACAAGACAATGCAAAACCACATGCTGCACACATTACAAAGGCATGGCAGCAGAAGAAGAGGATACGGATACTGGATTGGCCTGTCTGCAGTTCTGACCTGTGTGGATGTGTGTGGAAAATGTGTGGAGAATTTTGAACAACAACCCCGTACTGTTGGACATCTTAAGACATGTTTTCAGGAAGAATGGGATAAAATAACACCTGAAACACTAAATCGATTGGTATCCTCTGTGCCAATGTCTTTTAAGTGTTGTGAAAAGGAATGGCAACATTACAAAGTGGTAAATGCTGTACCATCTCAGCTTTTTTAAAAATGTGTTGCAGGCCTAAAATTCAGCATTGGATGTTTATTAACAAATGAAATGAGTTGACCAGACAAAACATGAAATATCTCAAACACTGTTTGTTTTTCTTATATGCATTATCCATACTGCTCCAACTTTTTCTGATTTAAGGTTGTAATTCCGGATAGCCAGACAGCAGAGCATCCCCGTTGCTGTAACAATGGCTCCTTCCAAGCCCTGAGTGATGAACTGCTGCCCAGTTCAAGGTTCCCTTGTGCCGGAGATAATATCCGGTGCCATTTTTGTTTACTTTTTTGAAAGAAATGACGTGATAGTGATGGAGAGATCTATGACCTCTCGGGGCTAAAACACACAAAAACAACCCTAGACGTCCAAATGCACATGGTACCCCTGAGAGATAACAAATAACTGCTTGTTTTACCACTTGCTGAAATGACTCAACATAACTGAATAATGGAATGAGATAGCAGATATAGCACATGAAGTGCTGTATGATCTGTATATGTTGGCGCTGTTTACATAGCTCCAGTCTTGAGTTTGTAAATCCCATGGCTCCATTTGTCTCTTTGCAGTATTCAGTCATGTGTGGTTTTTCAGGCTGAACGACACCCCTTAAGTAAAGAGTGAGTTACGCCTAAGGGCCTCATAATTCAAACAAAGGGCAGGTGGAGTGAGGACTAAGGATGAAGACTGAATTTGGACTGCCTCCTTCATTTTTATTCTGTTTAGAGAAGCGTTTGTGTACTTGATGCCTCCTGGTATCCTTCAAATGCCATGAGGCTGGCTCAGCTCAGCAGCACCATGCCAGCACGGATGGCTCTGACACACATGCTTTGTGGATTTCTAAAGCTCATACCATACAAACTGAGGCAGATCTCAGCAAACACTGTTTACCTCTGGAGCAGGTTCCCCCTGATATTACAGCCATCCTTCTTCTCTCTCTGATTGAGCAGAATAATTGGTGTGTTCATTGCAGAGGAATTTCTGGAGATTTTGTTTACTTTTAGTACTTAAAGATGGTTTGCAGACAACAAAATTACCAGTCACTTTATTAGGGACACCTCCTAGTTCCTACACTCATTATCCATTTCATTATTTCCACTTACCATGTATAAGCACGTTCTACAAGTTCTACAACTGTTCTGTAACAGCCAGGACACCCACAGGACAACCACAGATCAGGAATTGTTTGGGTGGTGGATCATTCTCAGCACTGCTGTGATACCGTTGTGGTGATGTATTTGTGTGTGTTGGGCTGGTATGAGTGGATCAGACACAGCAGTGAGTTTTTAAGTTGTGTCACTGCTGAACTGGAAATAGTCCACCTACCAAAAATGTTCAGCCAACAGCGTCCTGCAGGCAACTCTAGATTAGAGGATGACTAACACAAACTGCGACAACAGATGAGCTGCTGTCTCTGACTCTGAGCAAATTTTTCCCATAAGAAATAATGTAAATTGAATTCATCAGTTCCAGACCCACAGAAAATAAGGCATTATATACATTAATGGAGTTGTATTGTACAGGTGCTGCCTGATTTACGATGTTCTAATTGTTTGGTAGAGCTGTCGATATTGTATAATAGCGAAAGATATGGAAGGGATACTATGATAAGTAATGATAAGTAAGTGAATGTAAAGTTAAAACACTTACAATAACCTACAGTTGGCCAAAAGCATTAACACAAAGCTTTTTTCTATAATAAAGTGTTGATAAATCTCATTTGGTGAGTAATGGATTGAAAGTGAAAAGTAAAAGCAACACTTACTCTACTGGTGAACATCGTAGCTGCTAAGCTAACTGCAGCCTGTGTTCTGGAGCATTCAATTCCTGTTTTGCTTTCGGTGGACGCTTACAAATTAAACTTTTTTTGGACCCTGGAGACTTATTTGCACTAAGAATACAATACTATATATAGAAAAAATTAAGAAAAACATGATTAAAAGAGCAGAGAACTTCACTGAGGGATATTGTGAATCTGAATCACTGTGTACTGAATCATGACTCGTGAATCATGAACCGTGAATCGAGTTTCGCCTGAAACGAGTTACGCGGCTCGACTCACAAGTTTAAGCAAGTGCGCCAAGAGTACCGAGCAACTAAAGAGAACCCGTGACAGAATTTTCCAGTCAAAATAGGCCGAGAACCGAATTCGACGAGTTCCAAGGTGGTCGAGAACTGAGGTACCACTGTAAAACAGGTTCACAGATATTACCATCTATCACGGACTGCACTATCAGTATGGGGTGTGTGTGTGTGTGTGTGTGTGTGTGTGTGTGTGTGTGTGTGTGTGTGTGTGTGTGTGTGTGTGTGTGTGTGTGTGTGTGTGTGTGTGTGTTTCCAAGGGTTTAATACTGTAAAACTTAATATATTTGATTGTAGCCTTAATGTCATTTCAGAAAGCTTAACAAATGGACCATGGTGGGACAGTGGTAGTGGACTGTTGACAAAAGGTTAAGGATTTGGGTCCCATCACTGCTAAACTGCCATGGTTGGGATCATGGGCAAGGCCCTTAACACACAATTGCTTGCACTGTTCCTTGTAAGATTATGTTAGATGTAAGCTGTTCTGTATGCTTAGTTGTGCTTCGTTTGCAGGCATTTTTGTTTGGGTGGGGTTTGTGTGCACAGGTACGTACACAAATGACATGAAAACACTATAGGGTGTCAGTGCTGTGTAAATATTGATTTAGCCACGCTGTACGAGGGGTGTCTTGATCAAGTTTATAGGCTCAGAGGTTGAGTATCTGAGTGTATTGGGTATATATTTTCTGATATCAGATACAATCATAAACTGTCGACAAATTCGGCAGTGATACTTAATGACTTTTGATGAGCTAGTCATAAATTTGGATCAGAGGAGAGTTTATTTACTTCAGTTGCCGCCTCCTGTGTAATATATATTCAGTTTACTGTTCAAGCTGAATAAAATGCAGTCATTCTGCATCTTTAGATTCACTTTATTCCCAGAACTAGATTAATAGGCAGGAACTGGGATATAAATAATCTGTTAAAACTTCTAAGAAACTTCTTACAGTCTTAGCTATCAATCTCAAAATGCAGGTTAGACTTCATGCTGCTTCCATAGTGCACTATATATGCTGTAATGCAGTATGCTATGTAACACACATATGGGGAGTAGGAAAGCATTTGGGATTTGCCTAGTTTCATATTATAATGAGGCTGTAAAATGTAGCATGCTTAATTTGGACTTGTTCGGATTAATGGCATGGCAATTTTAGTCTAGCTGCTGATTTAGTACAGTATAATTTTACAAATATACAATAATCAGTTAATGGGCCTTTTACTTGATTTAGTGCAAGTGTGGATTTGGATTTTTATGTGTTGTTTTGATCCATTTATGTATTGTTTTACTTTTCCCAGTTAAAGGCTACATCAGTAGTAGGCTTTCAGAGTGAGATTAAGCTAATGAATAGACTAATTCAGTATTACACCAAGAGAAGAGAACCTCACTATATGTGTTATAAATATTTGAGTGAGGAGCAGTTCTCTGAGTGAAAATGCCTAGTTGAAACCAGAGGTCAGGGGAGAATGGCCAAAGCTGATAGAACGGCAGTAGTAACTCAAGTAACTACTTGTTACAACTGGATTATGTAGAAGCACAACATGTCAAACCGTGAAGTAAATGGGTTACAGCAGCAGACAGCCACACCAGGTGCCACTCCTGTCAGCTCAGGAACAGGCAAGTGATTCAGGCTCACCAAAATTGGACAACAGAAGACTAGAAAATCGTTGCCTGGTCTGACGAATGCTGCAGCTTCAGATGGTACAGTCAGAATTTGGTGTAAACAACATGAAAGCATGGAGCCATCCTTTCATCAACTATTTGTATCAACGGTTCAGGCTGATGGTGGTGTAATGGTGTAGAAGATATTTTCTTGCCTCACTTGTGTCCCCTTAACACAAATTGAGCATCGTTTAAATGGCACAGCCTGAGTATTGCTACTGATCATGTTTAACAACATGCCCATGTTCTCTGTGCCATGGCATAAAGCTCATATCATCTCAAACTGGTTTCTTGAACATGACAACATGACAATGTGGTCTCACACACACAAGCAATAATTTTCAAAGAAACTGAGTCAAATGATTCAAATCATTTGACTGGGACTGTGGTAGCCTAGCGGGTAAGGTACTGGACTATGGACTAGAAGGTCCAGGGTTCAAATCCCACCTCTGCCAAGCTGCCACTGTTGGGTCCTTGAGCAAGGCCCTTAACCCAGAATGGCTTGGATTGTAAGACTGTATCAATTGTAAGTCGCTATGGATAAGGACGTCTGCTAAATGCTGTAAATGTAAATGTAAAATGGTCTCTGTACTCAAACAGTTTCCACAGTTACCAGATCTCAATCCAATTAGGTACACCATGCTAGTAAAATATACAGTACATATTTTATTGTAGCAGCAAAACGGGGATTTTTTTGAAGAAGGATTTATACTGCAGCAGGTTAGTGACCTAAATCACAACACCTTTTTGCTACAGCTACGTGGACTTCCACAATCACTTGACCTGAACATCGAAAATATACGGGGGCAGAAGACAAGACAAAGCCAAGTATTCAGTAACATCACATAATCCACTTTGGAATATTGTATGGTCTGAAAATATTATAGTGTAAAAAAGACCATTACATTTTCCTCCAACTTTTCCAGTCCATGTCAGCCTGAGTGAACACTACAATTCAGCAAAAATGGTAATGTACCAAACAGTAATAAATTCTGAAATTCATGTAATTTAATAATTTTTTTCTAAGATTAAAGTTTTTTTCTCTGGTGGCTTTTACCTCGGTTTCATATGTAGCACATACAGGACAGAATGCTGCAAAAAAGGCAATAGGCATATAGGTGACATGGGGAAATGTAGTGAGGCAAAGCTGTGGTCGCGACAATGATCGTTTTTGTTTTTCACTTTCAAAACAATATTCAATCAATTTCAATACATTATTCAATAAATTTATTATCAAATGAGGTTTCAATGCTCCGCTAAGATATATAAAGTATATATTAAATCCGTTGATTTCTTTTAAATTCAACTTACGATGGGTTTGTCGGAACGTGTCTTCATACGAAGGCTTTTTTCCTATTACTACTTCTGATTTCTCGCTAGTACCTGATCTGGATTTAAGACACTGCTTGTGTTAAAGTCTTTGTGTGCGACAGAACAGGTTATGGCTGTAAAAGCAAGGATGTTTAATCTCCTGACTAGGATGTGGTGTGTCTTGTTTGCACTGCTTTGAGCCAAACACACACACACACACACACACACACACACACACACACACACACACACACACATGCTTAGCTGTCAATGTGCCTTACTGACCTCTCAGAAATCGAGATCTAAAGGAGATCTAGCGCTCTTGACTTGTGCTCTGGAGCCCAAAGCCACATCATGTAGTCAAGCACATAGTTAATTTTCATACCTGCTTAGTTCAACCAAGTGTCGTGACGAGCCAGTGCCTAACCGGCAGCACAGGGCTACAATGAGGGACCCAACCCTTGACAGAGTGCAAGTCCATTGCATGGCATTGTGAGAGAAAACTCATGCAGATGTGCGGAAAACATGCAAACAAGGAAATGGGCCAGGGAATGAACTGGGGATTTTTGGAGCTGTGAGGCAACAACACTCACCACTGTGCCACCATGAAGCCCTCAAGCATTTTGCCTCCGATATATTGTAGATACTTCCTTTAATGGTGTAGCTCAAATCAGTTGAATACTGTATTTTATGTGAGGTTGTTTTAGGGATAGTTTGCCGTGTTCGTGCTGGAGGACTTCAGAAGCATTTGGTCAGAAACATTGTCTTGTGGTTGTTTCCCTCTCAAATTTAGGAGTAGATCGTAGTAAGGATAAAAGTTATTCATAAAGCATTTTAATCCCTAAAAGAGGTCCTAAGATGAAAACTGTTAGGAGTAGGATGAAGGATTTTTAGGAGGCTTAGGAGTTCTCTTAAGCAAAGAAGAAAAGGGTAAAGGGTCAAAATCATCATGAGAACGGTGAGCAAAAATGTCAGAACTACACGGAGGGACTTGATGAATGACCTGCAGAGAGCTGGGAGCAAAGTAACAAAGGCTACTCTCAGCAACACACTACGCCGAGAGGGACTCTCTTGAAGTGCCAGGCGTGTCCCCTTGCTTAAGCCAGTACATGTCCAGGTCCATCTGAAGTTTGCCAGAGAGCATATGGATGATCCAGAAGAGGATTGGGAGAATATCATGTGGTCAGATGATACCACAATAGAACTTTTTTGTAAAAATTCAACTCGCCGTGTTTGGAGGAAGAAGAATTCTGAGTTGCATCCCAAGAACACCATACCTACTGTGAAGCATGGGAGTGGAAAACATCATGCTTTGGGGCTGTTTTTTCTGCAAATGGAACAGGACGACTGAATCCTGTTAAGGGAAGAATGAACGGGGCCATGTATCGTGAGATTTTAAGCCAAAAACCCTCCGTCCATCAGTGAGAGCATTTGAAGATGGAACATGGCTGGGTCTTCCAGCATGAATATGATCCCAAACACACCGCTCGGGCAATAAAGGAGTGGCAACGTAAAAAGCATTTCAAGGTCCTGGAGTGGCCTAGCCAGTCTCCAGACCTCAACCCCATAGAAAATTTGTGGGGGGAGTTGACAGCCAGTGTTGCCTAGCAACAGCCCCAAAACATCACTGCTCTAGAGGAGATCTTTATGGAGGAATGAGCCAAAATACCAGCTACAGTGTGTGCAAACCCGGTGAAGACTTACAGGAAACGTTTGACCTCTGTCATTGCCAACAAAGGTTATGTCACAAAGTATTGAGTTGAACTTTTGTTATTGACCAAATACTTATATTCTACCGTGATTTACAATTAAAATCTTTAAAAATCCTACAATGTGATTTCCTGGATTTTTTTTCTCTTTTTGTTTCTTATAGTTGAAGTGTACCTATGATGAAAATTACAGACCTCTCTCATCTTTCTAAGTAGGAGAACTTGAACAATCAGTGGCTGACTAAATACTTTTTTGCCCCACTGTATATCTATAAGTATGTGAAGTATCTGATGTGTGTAGTGATAACTACAATAAATGTTTCTAGTAACTGTTGATATGTCCTGCGCATCAGCTTGGAGGAACTTTAGTCCATTTCTCTGATCAGAACAGCTTCAGCTCTGGGATGTTGGTGGGTTTCTTCACATGAACTACACATTTCAGGTCCTTCCACAATATTTCTAATAGATAATGGTCAGGACTTTGAGTCAGCCATTTCAAAATATTAATATTATTCCTGTTTATCTATTCTTTGGTCAACTTTTTGTGCTTAAGGTCATGACTGCATGGCAGTAAGTCATCTTGAGAACCAGGATGTACAGATGTCCTGACATTTTACTCTACGATTTGCTGGTAAAATTCAGAATTCATTGTAACATAAACAATGGCAAGCCACCCTGGCCCAAATGCAGCAAAATAAGCCCAAACCATGATACTACCACCTCCATGTTTCACAGATAGGGCAATGTTCTTATGCTGGAATGCAGTGTTTTCCTTTCTCCAAACATTTCTCAATAAATAAATGACTAAAATAACACTTTGTCTTATTTGTTTAATTGTTTTATTTTAAACATCTGTTTTATTGTTTATCTCATTATCTACTTTTACTACTAGTAAAATCTGAAAATATTTTATGCAGAAATGTAGAAAATTCTAAATGATTCACAACTTTTCAAACACCCCTGTACTTTGTTTATAACAGTATTCATGTTGACTATGGAATTTGTGTGGAGGACACACTGGTGATTCTACTACTTGCTAAAGTCTCATTAGGTATTCATGTAAAATGTGTTGACTACAGAATACATTACAGACGCAAGTAGTGTATTTGTAGTTGTCCCCCAAACGCACTAGAAATGCAAATCTCTGAATCATTAAAGGTGTTTGTACTTCTGTAGTACCCTTTGTGACATTTCCACATAGGACGTTGCACAGGCTTATCCCTTAAAGGCAATTCTCTTAACGCTCATGTGATACAGAATACAAAATAAGGCCTCTGGTCTGAACTGAACTGAAGTTAGTAGGGTTGAACCAAAAGATGAAGAGCAGTGTGGCATAAATGACATGGAATGATTAAGGATATGGAATGATTAAGGATGAAACAAAGTCTGTCAGAAGTGTCTGAAGTGTGGTTTAATAAATACCCTGTTGTCACCATGGTATTTACCATTTAATAAACTATTTAATAAATACCATGTGTACCATATTGGGTTGGTGTAGTGGCAAGTTCCTTAGCACACCACTTTGGTGATTGGAGTTTGAGTCCCAGAGGCCTTGTGGGTGTCACACAGGCATAACTGGTTGTGTTTGATGGAGGGGAGGCTGGACGGAGGAGATTATCACCCAGATTATCTAGGTGCCTGACAATGGCAGCTTGACAGTGCCGGGGCTTGAAATCAAAACCTTTAGGTCAATAGACCACTAGCTTAATAGCTAAAATACATATTACAGGCTAACAGACTCATTTAGTATTTTATAACTGGACTTTTGAGTGTTAAATATAAATATAAAGGCTGCCCAAGGAGGTTGGCTCTCTATTTGGTTCTTTGTCCTACCAAAGTTGCTTCCTCATCACGTTTAGGTAGTTTTTCCTTGCAACTATCATCGCAGTTTTGCTCAGTTGGGACTGTGGGCCTAGATATTGGTAAATGCTTCGAGGCAATGCTCTGTTGTAAAAAAGATATGTCTAAATAAATTTGACTTGAATATGATTAATCACTCCATAAAAATAATGACAGATATTTGGAGAAAAGGTCTGTACAGGTGATTTTACACATCTCATGACTGCACTATGTTTTGTGAACCAGGATGTTGACCAATGTGGGTGTTGATAGGAAATTAGCATAGTCACATAGTTTTTTTTTTATATGCTACTGTAATGTAAATATACAGGATATTTCAAAAGAAAACTGCATGCAAACGAAAAGAAATGTCAGAGATAAGACTGAAAACACGAGTGGAACACTACCACCTACACAGCATTCCTAATGGCAACCACATTTTTAACTGATGAAAATTCCAAAATAATTATCGAAAATACAGTAATGTACTGTTACGACCCTGTGTACGGGGAAAGGGTAACACTTAAGAGCATGGTACAATGGACCCTGATAGAGTTCCCCGCCTCTGCTCGTGGATCTGCAGCGTGTGATTGGCTGTTGAGTTTACGAGCTTTTTACAGCCATAATGGCCAGAGTCAAACTGCAGTGTTTTTTTATTTTTTTCCTTTTAGAATTTATTATAATTTTCAGGACCATGGTCGTTAAAATGAACAGATTTTTGTTAAACAGCGCATACCTGTATTTGTTGTTTTGGTCATTTGTAATACTGACAAATAATTAAATACTAATTTGTAATATTGGTGTGTATGTCCCCTATCTGTTGTAGAATCCGACAAACCTACGAAAATTCAGCCTTGGTCAAACCATTATTGTATCACGTAATAAGCTTTTGAATTTAGATCATTTTTCGGTTAATGGTTAATCTCACATTTTCATGTTATCAGACTCTTTTCTTGCCAGGATGATGTTTTAATTCTTGGCACTGGATTCTCTGCATAATTAAATAAAAGATCATAAAACTTCAGATGAGATCATGTGAGTTATGGTTGGAGATGTTTAAGATTTCAACATAAAGTTTGTTAAAGTTTTAACAACCTCACTAGAAGTCTCTTTTATTTGATTTTTCAATTGGTTTATAATGGATAATGTAGAGCATATTGCTTAATGTAGTCACATTTCTCATTGATCTGTTACACAGGGGCACTCTTGGTTTGCTTGTTTACCACAGACCAAGCCCTCCAGTCCTGACTAACTCCAAAGGGCTCCTGGTGAGGCTGAATAGGGGGAACAGACAGGATCAGAAATATTTTAAACCAGGTGGAACAGGGTGAGTTTGCCCATAAAGCCGAGGGGGGGGGTCCCATTGCAACCTACATAGAGGACGACTGGATGCCTCGCAACACAGACTTGAAACTCAGACTTAGCAGTGTGGCTCAGCACTCGAACCATCACTCTGCCGCTTGAGCCACACTGGTTCCAAACCTCTGGCGAGGTTCACAATTTGAGATGTACATTGAATCAGTGTTTGTGAGGCATCTCGTTATGTCTGTTCTGTCTGTGTTCATCTGTTTCTACCTTGCCAAGGGCGTTCCAAGTCTCAGAGTTCCCTCGTGTGTGTGACTTGAGCCACAGAAACAGGAACCCACTCATTTTGCTCAGTATATTAGTTATGCTAGTTCCTGACTAGAGCTGCATTTTGCTTATCAGCATCTGATCTAAAGTCTCAAGGGGACTCGAGCACAGAGGGGATTGCACTGTGTTGCCTGCATAAAATTACCAAGCTGCACTGAAAGTGTTAGAGCATGCTTTGAATTGAAGGTTTTCAGCAATAAAATTTAGACAAATATTTATTTATCCTAAATTATTTCATTTGCTCGGGTGGTGCAGTGGTCTGTTACGTTAACCCACTACCTCAGGGACCTGGGTTAGAGTTCTGGTGGTTCGTTCCAGGCAGGTAGGGCATCATATACAGTATAAGCTTTGTCTTAGGAAGGACATGCGAGCAGGGGGATTATTCTCTGGCACTGCAACAGTGACCCCTAGCCTCCTATGTGGTTAATAGGGCTGTGCTAAAAGAATGATAAAGCAATATATCGTATTTTCTGGATATACTACATCGATATTCAGCTCAGAATATAGATCTTTTTTGAAGGAAGAAAAAATACGTTTTAAATGGGGTGTACACTACAATCTCCGCTTTTGTAGATGTTGCAGTACAGTGTTTTGACTCAATTCGTCCGCTGAACTATCAATCTGAATATCGCAATATATTGCAATTTGCATCATATCGCAATTTATTGTCATATAATCGTATTGTGACCCATGTATCGTGATGCGTTTCATATCGTGAAGTCCTTTCCGGTACCCACCCCTAGTGGTTAACACCAGATCCATTTGTTCTTGAGCAGTGTTAATTTTGACAGCAAATTTTGATTTAGTTTTAGTCGTAGTCTTTTGACTAAAGTTAGTTTTAGTCACAATTTAGTCATCTGAATTCTTTTTAGTTTTAAGTCTACTTTTTGTCGACTAATTATAATAAGATTGTAGTTGACTAAATCTACAGTAGCTTTAGTTGACTAAAATATGAAATGTAAAGGTTGCAATACGTAAATGCTTTTTTTTTAACATTTCCCTTTTAAAATGAAACATCTACATGCATGCACTGATAATAAAAGTATACATTAAAGTGCTTATTACTCAATTTCCCCTATAGATCTGCTTCACACTCTGTGTGGACATTCAGCAGATATTCTAGAATAGAATCGAGTTGGAATAAATGATATATTATAAAATCTAATTCAGATATAAGCTCAGGTTTAAATGCATGTGTTGATAATAAAAGTATACAGTAAAGTGGTCATCAAAACTCATAACTTCCATAAAAGATCTGCTTCAAACTAGGTGTGGACACTCATGAGATATTGTACAATAAACTCAAGTTGGAATAAATGATATATTAAGAGCTTTACTAAACATATAAGATCAGAAGATTGGATATATGTGCATGCTCTATATGCATTTTTTCATAATTACAGTATAGAACAGAGTTATGTTACCTGAATTCTCCTTAAAGATAGTATGAACACCTTTTAGACAAAGTTAAAATATATCCACGTCGCAAACTGAAAATTTTTGGATAGCTTGACTGCAGTTTCAGGATGACATGCCTGCAGATGTCCTTTCAACTTTGGTGTGTTTTTACCGTAGAGATGGTCGCCCCACACGGTTTACAAAGAGTCCTCTTTTCCTTGACATCAAATGAGAAATGTGGCCATATATTGACTTTCCTCTTTCTACTAGGTGTTGACAGTAATTGTCAAGCTAAACTCTACCTCGAATTTAGATCAAATGTGTGTGTCTTACTGCATTACTGATTGGATTGCTACCCAACTTGTCCCGCCTTTCCACATATGCTAAAGTTATGATTGGATCTTTTCCTAACTTGGCCCCACCTTCCACAAAGCTACATCAGATCTGATTGGATGTCGTCTCTGCAAAAATTTTTCGTCTCATTTTTATTAGTTGACAAAAGTGTCCATTCATTTCGTCCTAGTTATTGTTGTTTTCCACTCATTTTAGTTTAGTCATCGTTTCGTTTTTGTCAGAAGAGGGGTCGTTGACAAAAACTATGACGAAAATCATACGTCAACGCAATTAACACTGGTTCTAAGCTGTTTAGTACACTGTATCTGTTGTGTTAGTACTCTCTTACATGCCTGTCCTTCAGAGATTGACAGGAATCTTTTCCCAATGTTTTTTACAAGTGATGGCAGATTAGATAGTATGAAGAGTTTGTCTCCTGCCTCAATCAGACCATGCAGAACAGGCCGTGGTGCTGGTGCTATGTATCTATAGGTGAAATCTATCACGATTTTCTTTACCCTGTCATTTCATTTGCTCACCAATTAGGAACTATTGATTCAGTCTACCAGTCTCCAGCTAAGCCCCCGAATCAGATGCAAGATGCATCACTAGTGAGCCGATGCATCACGGGTACCATTACTGCCTCACTTTTTATGAGCCTACATGATTTGAACATTTTCTTCCTTAAATTGCTTAATCAGATGCTTTCTAATCAGAGACTACATTCAATAGCAGCAGTTTCATAATGAAATTAAGGCACCCTTTTAAATTCAATTTAAAAATATTGATTTCAGCCACTATAAGTGTGAGTGCATGTGCTTAGTTGCTTTCCTCCTATGCGTATTAAACGTAGCTAAGTTTGAGTGAATGGTCTCCATAAGTGACACCACACCCCATCCCCCATCGTTGGAAACAATTGTTGTTTCAGGTTTAACCATTTTCTGGGTGAAGGTAACAAGAACCAGTGCCTATTCTGGAGAACAATGGACACAGGCATAAGAACTTCCTCTAGGTACTCTGGTTTCCATCCACCTCCCAGAAATGTGCGTGTGACGTGTAGGAAGGTACACATTAGCTGCACTGTATTGGATCATTGTGGGATATGTTTCATTCTAAATTTTCTTCTTACCTGAGAAGTTCACAGTATGTATGTAAGCACTTCCCTTTAACTGTTCCTTTAACTGGTGGAGCAGCTTGATTGTTTACATTCCTCCCCCTTCCCCTCTTGTTAAATGTGTCTGCATCAGACTGAATTCACTGCTGTAGTTGTGGAAAGCTTAGCCCCCAAGGTCATCCATTCTTCTGGTGTCATTTTGAAAAAAGAAGTGAACAAAATTAAAGAACGCTTAGAATCTTGTAAATATAAATGTATTAGTAATAGATATAAATATGTAAAAATGCATGAATTGAACCTTTTCATAGGGTTCAGCCTATCATATGCAGACAAAAACTTATGTGTGTGATTGGATGTATGGAGTTGATGGAGTCTGTTAAGTGTCGTGAATGTGTTGCATTAATATTAGCCCTGTCAAGTGATTAAAATATTTCGTCACTTTAATAAAGGCTAATTACTTGATATTAAATCGCAAGTACTTGCATTTTTGCTTGCTCGTATTTGACACGCTAGAACTTGTTTTTCTTTAAAAAGCACTTCATAGCCAAGAGGAATATAACGCACAAAAGAACAGAATAGCAATTATCAAGACAAAGGTTTTTATGCATTATTCTTTCGCTAGTTGCTTTTATTAGTACCAGCATGTGCAAACTTATCTTGTGTATCAGGGATGTTGTCAAAGTGCACAGTTACACTGTGGGATTTGGGTGGGATACACACATTTAAAGCACCATGTTTCACCCAGACGTGTAGTACTGCACAAAAGTAAAAGCCACTATTAAAAAGCCACCATTACATTTGTTGTTTTACCAACATAGTGACCGTATGAAACATTAGGCTGATGATTGGACCCAAAAATTTCAAAGTTGGATTCGTCACTCCATAATACGGCATTCTACTGATCTTCATTCCAGTCTTTGTGAGCTTTAGTTTATCTTAGCCTTTGCACACTGTTCCCCGTCCGAAAAAGTGGTTTCTTGGTGGCTACCATTCCAAAAAGACCACTCCATTCCTGATTAAGCTTCTTCACTGTAGAAGGGTCAGCTGGAGACCCAGATGATGCTGCCAGATGCTGCTGTTGCTCAAGTGTAAGGGGATGGCTCACTACATATCATATGTCACTATAGCCTACAGAAGGTTTTTATAGTTTTTTTATATTGCATACAAATTTTCTGTATTTTGTGGTTGTTTTTTAATAAAGAGACAGATAAATAATTATGTATGTTTATTATACCAATGCTAAAACAATGGTATATCTAATGTAATGGAGGCCTAAGACTTTTGCACAGTACTATATAGCAATGTTATAGGAGAGAGGAATATCAATCCCTCAAGTAAATAAATAAAACATTAATAATAATTCATGTTAACCATGGATGGTTGGGGGTTAATAACTTACTCAGTACGTCTTCCAAAAAAGGAAGCTTGGTAGTGGAGTTTGGGGTATATTTTATGTCAGCCAAGTTTTGTCTTGATTGTGACCTCATTAGCTAAGCTCCACAAATATTAAATAATTATAAGTCATTTTAACCATGAGTTATGGGTATCTGGATATCTTTACATAAAATAATGTTTAGCTACTAATAAATAAACTATGTAAATGGTTATGTTTACATGTTATGTAAAGTGCTGATTTTAGCTAACCGCCAACTAGCATCTGATTTGTTAGCTATTTACAAATATTGCATACATAAAATGTACATTCCTTTTTATTGAGTAGTGACGACAGCTTTAGTGACTATTAAATGAATCACTGATTTATTGATTTATCAAC